>JAJIBD010011213.1:0-52290 GCA_021461705.1 Cryptotis parvus
TTTTGGAGATAAATAGACTATTTCTTAGAGGACACCGACATGTCTTAGGCACATGAAAAGATACTCATCACTAATCATTATGAAAATACTAATCAAAACCATAGTTGGATATCACTTCATATCTGTTAGAATGACTATTACGAAAAGATAAGAGAATATGTACTCACAATGTTGTGAAAAGTGTGTCCTATGCACTGTTGATGGAAATATAAATTAATCCTACTAATGAAAGCAATATGAATGTCCCTCAAAATTTTAAAAATATTCACAGTCAACAATAAAATAAAAAAAATATATCCTACCAGATGACCCAGCGATCCCACTTCTAGATAAATTTCCAAAGGAAGTGCAACAGGATTTTGACAAGATACACACACTCTTAACATTTAGCATAGCATTCTTCACAGTTGCTAAGATCTGGAAATGATCCAAGGTCTGTCAATGGATGAATGGAAAATTAAATGTGTTCTTTGTGCATAATGGAAACTTCATAATGGTTAAACAGGACTGTCCTGTCATTTGCAATAATATGGCTGGACCTTGAGTACTTATACTAAGCAAGGCAAAAAAGATATGAATTTTTTGGCGTCACTTATATGCGGAACATAACAAAATCAAACCTGTGAAAGATGGTAAAATTGTGTTTCTTTTTTAGTTCTTGGCCAACATTGTATGCTCTAGGGTGGAAAAATCTTCCTTTTTTTTAAAAATTTTTTTTTATTTATAAAATTACAAAGATATACAATTAAAAAGTTCATATTTGGGTTTTGGTCAAATAGTGTTGCAGCACCCATCCCGCCACCAGTGCCCATCTCCCACCACCAACGTCCCCGGTTCCCTCCCCTCCCCCCAGCCCTGCTCCATGGCAGGTTCTTTATTTCTTTTTTTTTCAGAGGACTGGCTAAAGAAACTGTGGTTCATCTACACTATGGAATACTATGCGGCTGTCAGAAAGGATGAAATTATGAAATTTACCTGCAAATGGATGGACATGGAGTCTATCATGCTGAGTGAAATTAGTCAGAAGGAAAAAAGACAGATATAGAATGACTGCATTCATTAATAAGATATAGATACCAGTGTTTTAATAAATATGGGAAATGGTAATGGCAGATTAAAACTCACCACTGAATATACACAAAGAGACTTAAGTGATAAACTCTAAATATCTGCAGGGCTAGCCATAATGTGTAAAATAAGAGGGAGAGAGATGCAGAGACAGAGAGAGAGATAGAGAGAGAAAGAGAGGAAACTGGGGTACCTGCTATTAAGGCGGGTGGGGGGACGGGAGGGGG
Source organism: Cryptotis parvus (assembly GCA_021461705.1). Lineage (NCBI taxonomy): Eukaryota > Metazoa > Chordata > Mammalia > Eulipotyphla > Soricidae > Cryptotis > Cryptotis parvus. Next base: position 1,296 of record JAJIBD010011213.1, read on the forward strand.
GGGGTACATTGGTGGTGGAAATGGGGCACTGGTGGAGGGATGGGTGCTGGAATACTGTATTACCAAGAACCAATTATGAACACCTTTGTAATTGTGTGTTTCACGGTGGTATAATAAAAAAATTTAAAAAAACAGAAAGCACTTTAAAGCACTTTTTCTTTTTCTTTTTTTTTTTTTTTTTTGCTTTTTTGGGCCACACCTGGCAATGCTCAGGGGTTTCTCCTGGCTCTGCACTCAGGAATTACTCCTGGTTGTGCTCGGGGACCATATGGGATGCCGGGGGATAGAAGAAAGCACTTTTAATCATGTCTCTCTGCCTACCAGGCTCTTTGCTAAGGGTGCCCTGAGCTTGCCTCCCCAGCACTCATCCTTAGGGTTTCCTTCCGTGGAGCATGAGATTCAACATGGTGGCCACCAGTGCTGCTGTCTGCCAGGTTGGGAGGAGTCACCAAGACAACATATGCTGGTGGTTCTATACCCTTGTGTATGCCCTATAGTTTTTTTTGTACTTTTTTGTTTGTTTGGGGGGGCCACACCCAGCAGTGCTTAAGACTTCCTTCTGGTTCTGTGCTCAGGAATGACTCCTGGGTGACCCAATGTGTCTGCATGCAGGGTAAGGCTGCACTATCTCTCCAGCCCAGATATGTTTTATATATACTTCCAGATTTGTCACCACAGGACATTTAAAACATATTATTCAAAGAGCTGGAGTGATACTATAATAGGTAGGGTATTTGCCTTTCACGTGGCTGATCCGGGTTTGATCCCTGGAATCGCATATGCCCCCCCACAAGCACAGCCAGTAGTGTAATGCCAGGATCACCCCTTGGAAGTGCTGGGAATGACCACAAAATAACAACAACAAACATTTTACTTAAGCATCAATATTTACTAAAGGTCATTTCAACAGCTTTACTAAGGATGTTATTATGTGAAAGATCCTTTTTTTTCCTCACACGCAGCTGATTAATGAACACAGTCCTGGTACAGTTGGTTGGGTTATCTAACTTCATTTTTAGCAAACAGTGGTTTAGCCACCATTACTATTATTGTTGTTGTTGTTGTCATTGTTGTCATTCTGCAGTGCCTGGGATTGAACTTCACCCAGTAAGGAACACACTCTACTCTAAGGATGTTGCCACACCCTTAGCCTGATCACTAACTTTCAGACACAAATGAGTAAGTCTGCATGATGACAAAGACAAAGATGTCCTTGTCTTGACTGGGCAGACCTGAAATGGCTTTGAGAACCCGCAGGATTACTCAGAGTCCTCTTGGAAACCTCTATTGCGTAATTATTCACTGCTGCTAAGATATGGAATCAACCTGGGTGTCCAGTGACAGATGAATGGATTATGAAGATGGGCACATACACACAGTGGAATACTGTACAGCCACAAGGATCAATGAGACCATGCCATTTGCTGCAACATGGTTGGATAGTGCTCTGCTATCATTGGAAACAAAAACTGTATTTGTTGAATATAAGGTTAGTTAAGCAGTCTGAAAAAGGAGTTTGGAATACACAAAAATGCTCTTTTTAAAAATGTTCTTACCTCTTATTTTTAGATGTTATTTTCAGTTTTAAATGACATTTCCAAAAATAACTGGGAGGAAATGCTCTGATCTCCAGAAAGGAAACTTGTTCTAGTATTAACATATTTGGAGTGAAACTTAAAAGATAAACTTTGTGGTTAAAAAATGAAGTCATAAGTTTTGAATAGAAGTAACCCCTGCCATCGCTAAGTGAAGTATAACTTTTGTAACACTAAATTTATTCACTTATTCAACATGCCTCCCTACAGGGGTCAGGGGCTCTGCTCTGCACGGAGCAAGTGGAGGAGAATGAGGTGCTGGTCTCTCCTTTAAGGACTCAGCTTTCTTCTTTAAAGAATTTTTTTATTAAAGAGCCATGGTTTACAAAGTTACTGAGAGTTGAGTTTAGGCACACAATAATTCCACACCAGTCCCTCCACCAGTGTCAGCTTCCCCTGCCAGTTCCCCAGATTTCCTTCTCACCCCAACCCTCACTGCACCCCCCCATCTGTCAACTTGACAGGCACATTACAATGTTCCTGTGGTGGCCTTGGAGATCTCATGCTTTCAGTCCTGTCGATCTGTGTTTTGGGGAACACAGATTCCCCTCACTCATATCCCTGGTATTACTGAAACCCTGACGCCCGTTCACCCGTTACTTCTTGTTCTCTTCCCCCATTGATTTCTTCCCTTCTCTCTCTCTGTCTCCTCTCTACACACTGGGGTCAAGGGTGATCAAGCCTCCCCTTTTAGTACAACACATTTCCTCATCTGGTATCTATATCCCAGACAAATCAGATCATCCTATGTTTGTCTCGCTTCTTCTGGCCTCCTGCATTCTACATGATCGTCTTCCAGTTCCAGGCCTGGTGCAGCCAATTTGGATGATGTCATCGTTCCTTGCAGCCCCACGGTATTCCGTTGTGTCTATATACCCCGTCTTCATAATCCATTCGTCTGTCCTTGGACACCCACACTGATTCCACAACTTAGCAGCAGCAAATAGCTGCGTAATGCAGGAGACCAGCAAACTGACACTCAAGGTAGCAGACAAAAGGCTGTCCCCAAAGTGAGTACGGGAGTGCTAGAAAAGCACAGGAAATGTCCTCAGCCCACAGACCTTAGGGCAAGTGGGGGAGGCTCTCCAGGAGCAACAAATGGTGGTGGGGGGGGGTGAGGAACCGCCCTGTGAGGGGTGAGCAAGTGGAAAGCGCAGTCAAGACCCACAAGCAGTGTGTAGTGTGTATAAAGTCCGGGGGTGGGGGACTGTTATACACACAACTAGCCAGTAGGTAGCCATGGGACTAATGGAGGAGCAAGCGCAGTCCAGGCGCGGTGAAAGACCTGGCAGGCCTAGGAGCTGGAGCCAGAGCACGTTCTGCGTCTTGCCCTGAGTGCTCGTGACGTCAGCAGACACACTGGACTAGCCAACACTAGCACCTGCGGGAGGCCCCGTTTCGCCCAAGTCCTTATCTAGCCGTTGACTGGCACTGTTCTGCCCGATCCCAGCAAGGCTGCATTCTGCAGGCTCTGGCCCTGGCTTGGGGTTGGCCAAAGAAGGAACTGTTGGGAAGTGACCTGAGGGCAAAAGATCAGGATGTTTCTCCTCATCTCTTTCCTGTCCCGACAGCGATGCCACTGCTCGCCTCTCTGCTGTGCGGCTTTGTCCCTCCGCAGTTTTGATGTCCTCTTCTGGGCTCCTCAGGCAGCGGCGGGCCTGTCTGCTCCGTACCCCGCGTACTTTCCTAGGAGGGCCGCCGTTCTTTCCTGGTGTTGTCTAGACGGTTCTTTCCGGGTGTTGCATAGACTGTTCTTTCTGAGTGTTGCATACTGTTCTTTCCGGTGTTGTATAGACTTGCTGTTATTGCATTTCTAACCACTGGGGCAGAAATATCCCGTGCTTTGTTTCCCCTTCCCAAGAATGCTTTTACTCGTACTTAAAATTCCATTTGTAGAACTAATTTATTCTAAACCTAACATTAAATTGATATGCATAATAGAAACTATACCTTATCTCTGTTGAGGAAAAAATTGTTGTTATAAAGTTGGGCTGGAGTGATAGCACGGTGGAGAGGACATTTGCCTTCCACGTGGAGCGACCCGGGTTCGATCCCCAGTATTCCATATGGTCCCCAAGCACTGCCAGGACTAATTCCTGAACAAAGAGCTAAGAGTAACCCCTGAGCATTGGCAGGTGTGATCAAAAGGCAAAAAATAAAATAAAGAGGGAGCCATGGAAGTACACCTTGTCTCCCATTATTCTTTTGTTTTTGCTTTATGGGTCACAGCCAGAGAAACTCAGGGATTACTTCTGGCTTTGTGCTCAGGAATGACCCTGGCTGAGCTTGGGGTCTGTATGGGATGCTGGGAATCGAACCCAAGTCAGGCTCATGCAAGGCAAACGCCCCACCTGCTGAACTATCTCCCCAGCCCCATGACTCATGTTTTTCTAGTAGTGGGCAGAGAGCTTCAGATAAATCTCTTCAAACCTGCGCAGGACTTGAGCAAACACCCGAGTGCAATTCCCTGTGCTAGCGCTGCTCATGACTGAGGGAGACAGGACTGGACTTGGCCGTGTGTGTTTCATGCCTGAATGATAGTTCAATCCGCTCAGAATTCAATCCTGTTAGTGACTTGGCAAGAGTATTCCGCCGAGTGACTGCCTTTCATAAAAAAAATGTTCATATTGCTGTTTGGGGGACTCATCTGGCTGTGCTTGGGTGTTGCTCCTGGCTCTGTGCTCCAGGCAGAGGTGAGGAACAATGTACAGTTCTGGAGAGCAAACCCAGGTTAGACACATGCAAGAAAGACACCTTAACCCCTGTCCTGTGTCTCTGGCTCAGTGACTATTTTTATGCACTTGACTGTTCACAGGGAGAATATGCTCTATAATTGGTGTCATCTCCTGACAGTAGATCACCCATGGGTGGTGCTGCTTTGCTGGCCAGTCTCAGAAGTCAAGGTCAAGCTCAGAGGAGGCATTGTCCAGTATTGCTTGTATCTCATGTCTTCCTGTTGTTCTTTGATTTGCTTGAGCGGGCGCCAGTAACGTCTCCATTTGTTGGGAATGAGGTCCATTATTGTTACTGTTTTTGGCATATTGAATACACCATGGGTAGCTTGCCAGGCTCTGCCATGGCTCTTTCCAGCATGTGGATGGAGAAATCTGGTCTTCATTAAAATCAAGTCTGTGTATGGGCCAGAGCAATAATACAGGAATACAGGCTATCGGGCACTTGCCTTGCTCATGGCCGACGTGCCATGATCCCCAACGTCCCATCGGGTCCCCTGAGCTGCCAGGAGTGATCTCAGAATGCAGAGCCAGGAGTAATCTCTGAGCAGCGCTGGGTATGGTCCAAAACCAAAAACTAAAAGAAAGAGGTAAATAATGGGGCATGCCAATTAAGCTTGAAGATTAAAGGTAATTTAGGTCTATTTATGTATTATAGAAGGGAAGGCGGGTTCTAGCCCTGGCCCACCATCCCAGCAGAGCCTTGCAAGAAGCCAGAGGAACACCCACACCATGAGGGCCGCCAACATCCAGACTCCAAAGCCCATCAGAGCTCCACCCTGCAGAAGAGCTGATCTTTCCATTCTTAATAAATGCATGAGATGAGAGGCTACAAAAGAGTATCCCACCTGCGTGGCAGAGCATGGCAAGCTACCTGTGTCGTATTTGATATGCCAAGAACCAGTAACAATTACAGAACTCATTCCTATGACCCGAAGGAATGGTTTGAGGCTCTTCATGTTCCTCTAGCGAGCAGATGCCCTTGGGCTACACTAGCATATGACAGGACATATGGAGATGTTATTGGTGCCCACTCGAGCAAAAAATGAACAATGGGAAGACAAATGATACAAGTGAAACAAGTAATTACTATTTTGGTTTGGGGGTCCCACCTGGCTTTGCTCAGGGATTACTCCTGATGGGGCTCTCAGGGGACATCATATGTGGTGCAAAGGATTAGGATTGCACTCTCATTGACCTTGTGCAATATGGGTGTATTCTGTATTAATGTATGCTGTAATCCCTTCCTGGCCCCAGAGCAATTCTGTTTAGAGCTGCTATTTTATGGGGTGTTTTTTTTTCTGCTTTCATGTTCGTTTAATCTTCTGCCTTGATCCACCATGATGGTTAGCACTTTAGAAGACAACAGTGGTATTTCCCTCTTAACAACAAATTCAGATGTAATTTCTTGGTCAATGATTTCGAACTTAGGGCACAGCTTCCCTTTTTAAGCCATATTGGGCTGGAGCGATAGCACAGCAGGGAGGGCTTTTGCCTTGCATGTGGACGACCTGCGTTCGATCCCTGGTATCCTATATGATACCCCAAGCACTGCCAGGAGTAACTCCTGGCGCAGGCCAGAAGTAAACCCCTGAGGATTGCCAGGAGTGACCCAAAAGGAAGGAAAAAATTATATCACAAAAAACAAAAGTAAAATCTGTATTTTGTCGATTTAGTTATTGATTTTGGGGTCACACCATCTGTGCTACTCCATACTCAATGCTCCTGGGGTGCTCAAGGTACCATACGATGGTGCCAGAAATTTAACCAGAGCCTCATGTATGCAAGGCCAGAGTTCTAACATTGAGCCACACACTCAGCCCAGAGAATTGTATTTTAACTGATGAATGAGAAGGTTATAGCCATAACTACCTACAGAGTATCTCTTTTGAGAAATGCTGGCAGACCCAGGACTGAGCTCATAGGGCACATGCCCTGCATATGGGAGGGCCAGATTCAACCTCTAGCACCACATGTTTCCCCCCAGAACCACCAAGAGCAACTCCCAACATTAGCCCAGCAATAGCTCTGAGCCCTACCAATGTGGCCCCAAAAGGAAAGAAAAAGAAAAATGCTGGTAGAAAGGACACTGGACCATCTCTCATTTGTTTTCTTGTTTAGGTTTTTTGGGGAGTTGGGGTGGAGGGGTGTTAGTACCTGGTGATGCTCAAGGCTTACTCCTGGCAATGTGCTCAGGCATGACTCCTGGTGGGACTGGGGGACCCTGTGTGGTGTCAGGAACTGAATCTAGATCAGCAGTATGCAAGGTGGGCACCGTTCCTCCTGTGCTATCCCTCCAGCCTCCATCTCACTTCTAGAAATGCTGAGCTAGGGCTGGGTTGGCAGAGAGGGGCACTGCCTTCCTCTAACAAGGCCATGTTCTCATGTTCTCATGCACAGCAGAGAGAGAGAGAGAGAGAGAGAGAGAGAGAGAGAGAGAGAGAGGCAGCAGGCTTATAAAAGAAGAGACTGTAAAGGCCTTTGCTGCGCCACGCCAGTCACGAGGCTACTCAGCTACAACTCACCTGCCCAACTTCCAGTGGAGGCCGCATGACGCCCAGGAAAAGCTGGAGTTAGCCCTCAAGCCTGGAAAGGTCAGGGTCAAAGGGTGGCTTTGCCTTGTATTAAGCCAGAATTTTCCTCCTTATTTGGATCACCTGAAAATCTGTTAAAATGCCACTTTGGAGGGGGTTGTTGGGGTTTGAAGCAGAGGGATGATGAGGTCCTGGGGTGGGAGGTGGCTACACTGATGATGGGTCACTTGATCACTTGACATCCCGTTATTCATCGATTTGCTCGAGCGGGCGCCAGTAACATTTCCATTTGACCCTATCATGTGCCAGTGTAGCCCAATGGCATCTGGGTTGATTCAGGAATACAAAGAGCCTCAAACCGTTCGTTCAGGGTCTTGATGAAGAAGTCTGACCATCTTGTAGGTGGGTGGTCATGTGATCTTTTAACATTCCGTGGGATTCAGTCAGTAATGGCTCTAGTCCAGCGGTCATCTCCAAATCGCATTACATGTCCAGCCCATCTGATTTTCGAATTCTTGGCAAACGAGACAGCATCCCTGACTCTGGAACAGCGACGGAGGTCGGAACTCTGGAATTCTTCTTTCACTTGAGTGAGGCGTGATATTCCAAGCATAGCTCTTTTGATTCCTCTTTGGGAAACCCGAATAGCATTCTCATCCTGCTTTCATAGGGCCCTGGTCTCTGAGGCGTATGTTAATGCAGGGAGAATGGTGGAGTTGAAGAGATGTGCCCAGAGCTGGAGGTTCTTTGTCTTTTTTGCTATTTATTCGATGCTTTTTGAAGGCATTCCATGCTGCTCTCTTCCTCCTGCGCAGCTCAGGTTTTAGGTCATTCATCATGTTGACTTCTCGACCTAGGTACACATAACTGCTGCATTCAGAGATGTTTGTTCCATTGCCGAGTGAATGGGGCCTCTGGAACTAGTTCATTTTTCATGAACACAGTTTTGTTGAGATTCAGCTGTAGACCTATCTTTCCACATTCTCGGTCGAAGTCAGCCAGCATTTGTGCCGCTTGGCTAATGTTTGGTGTTATTAGAATGATGTCATCAGCGAAACGGAGGTGGTGTAGTTGCCGACCATCTATCTTCACTCCCATTCCTTCCCATTCTAATTGTCGCATGATATTCTCAAGGGTGGTGCTGAAGAATTTTGGTGAAATAGTATCACCCTGCCGAATCCCTCTTCTGACATTGATGATCACTTCCTTGTAGAATGGTGAGATCCTGGTGGTGAATCTGTAATATAGCTCACGAAGGATCTTGATGTATTGGGTTTGAACGCCCTGTTTGGCTAGGGCTTCGATGACCGCTTCAGTCTCCACAGAATGAAAGGCTTTCTTTAAATCAATGAACGTGAGAGAGCGTAGCATCTTGAACTACCTACAATCTTCAATGAGCTTGGTTACCGTGTGGATATGGTCTATTGTGCTGAATCCTTTCCAGAAGCCAGCTTGCTCGCATGGTTGTCCTTCATCTAATGTTCTGCCAATCCTGTTCAGGATGACTCGAGTTAACAGCTTGTAGATGACAGACAACAAGCAGATGGGGCGATAGTTGCCAATGTCATGGATGTTTCCCTTCTTGAACAGTAGAACTGTCTACTGTTCTTGAACAGTAGAACTGTCTGCAGTTGACAGTTTGACAGTTCTACTGATGATGGGTACAGTGTTAAAATTATGTACATCACTAACGGTATTGTATGTCAGAAAACATAGATCAAAATTTTTAAATATGCAGAATAAAATGCCTGATGTCTTCCCAATATTCCAGTAACATGGCTGTGACAGTGATATTAGCACTCTCTGGGGGCTCTCCCTTTCACTGCTAGCTGCCTTTTTACATGTGAGAGCCGCATTATCTATAAGCACCACACGAAGGGGCATGGGACGAGGAATATAGATCAAGTAGTAGAGCGTGTTCATGGCTTTATGTTCCAGACCCTGACACACCCCACCCCTGCAACATCTCTGTAATGGGTATAAAAAACATACTTGGCTGGTTTTCTTATGCCTCTCAGTGCTTTACTGATATGAGCTCAAGACAATATCCTGTTTGGGGGAGAACAGGAAGGGGACTTTGGATCACCCCTTGTCATGCTCAGGTGCTATTTCTGACTCTGTTCTTAGCAGCTACTCGGGGTTCTGCACTCAAGGGGCCACTCCTGGCAGCTCTTGGAGGACCATAAGCAGTTCTGGGAATGAAAACTGGGTCAGTCATGTGCAAGTCTTACTCACTGAACTTTCTCTCTGGCCCCAAGACTATCTCCTTAAAGGCAAGGAGAATATATGTATGCTTTTTTTTGGGTCACACCCGGCAATGCTCAGGAGTTTCTCCAGTCTTTGCACTGAGGAATTACTCCTAAGCGGTGCTCAGGACATATGGGATGCCGGGGATCGAACCTGGGCCTGCCACATGCAAGGCAAACGTCCTCCCTGCTGTGTTTCTGCTCCAGCCCCAATCCTTACTTTAAAAGGGGAAAGGATGATAAGGCATTATGTGACATTTAGAACAATGTTGTTCAAACTTTGACACCTGTGGGCTGGCACCTCTTTGCATACCACTGATCAGAAATTATAACCAAATGCTGCAAAATACTGGTTTGCAGCCTGTCAACACCTGTGGACTGGCACCCATCCACAGTCAGTGGTAGAAAACCACTATTCTGAATGTAAACTACTCCTGTTGGTTATTTGAGGTCTTAAGTATCTGACCTGTTGTTTTCTGAGAATACATTTTTAGTTTTAATCTAGAGATCCAGGCAGAACTGGTTAGGCAGGAAACTCGGGTTTTGATTCTTGCTCCATAACTTTAATATACAGAAATAATGAAATGGGGAAATTCATCACTTGCTTTTTAGGCCAGCTTACAGAGTGTATTTATCTATAAATGAATGAACGTGATATCGGAGAAATCTCTTGCAGAATGCCTAATCTTTCAGAGAAAAAGGCAGTGTCTAGTAATCCTGCCTAGAATTTTAATGACAAACTTTATTACACTATAGTCTATCATTGCAGTTCTGTATTTCTGCAAGAAAATATCCGTTTTCACACAGCCATTAAATATCTGATTCATTTTCTTACTCACGATAATGCCTTGCAGTATATCACCAGCAAAACAGTGTCTGCATTGGACAAATTTAATATTAAGTGTGATCGAGCTATTAAGTATTTTTAATTGCCTCTTACTCGTCTTTGGATGTAGTATGTTTTTTAAGGAAGCAGGAGCAGAATTGGAGTACCTTTGATTTTAAAGAGCTTTAGCGAGCAACCTATGGACTTCGATTATTTACTCTAGCTGGCAGAGGGTGCCGGGTAGGGAGTCCAGCAGCTACATCTCAGTTTTCTTGCTCCAGTGAATGTGAGAATGGACACCTTGGCAGCATATTTTCTGGAGAAGAATGAAAACTTATAAATATGGCACTTTTATGTTCTCCCTCTGGGGTAAGCAGCTCTTGATTAAGAGGTGAAGAATTAACACCTCGTAGGGCATCACATTCCTTGGCCTGAATCCTCAGCATATCCTGTCTTTATCGCTAGAACAGACAAGGCATAATTTATAGGCTAATACTTTGAAGCAAAACTATGTGAAGTGCATATTGGCTCTTTCTACAAGCCATTGCATATTTTTATGCATGTAAAATATAAGACGACCTGCCGGAGTGTTTCCATACTGCCTAATTTTGATGTTTGTATTTAATCTTCCCTTATAACACAGTCACTCTGAGCCTGCCTCAATGCTGACTCCTTTCATTCTTAGGGGCTGGTCATCCCCTCCCTCTGCGTTCTTCTGGGCCAAAGGTCCTGCTGATCCCTCTGTCCACTGTTTACACTGTGTGGTGGACTTGCAGCTTGTACTTCTCACAATCTCTCTCTCTTAGTATTTCTACTGCAATACGTTTCATATGTCATGGAATTAGAGCACACAGCTTACAGATGCTCAATGAAGTCACACAGTTGTTTGACCATCACTAAATCCAGTGTTAGAGCATGTGTCCATGTCCCCAATGTCCCCCATCCATGTGCGCTTGCCCCGTCCCATTCCTGGGAAGCTATAAATGCCTCGATGTTCCTCCTCTGCACATTTCATAGGAACAGGATCATCATCTAGGTCCTTTTCTTTGTCCGATTTCTTCACTTAGCATAATTTTTCCCAGGTCAGTGACTTTTTAAAAAATTATTTTATTGAGCCACAATGCCATATAGTAGAAGGCTGTTTGTGATTGGGTTCCGGTCACACACTGTTCCAGCAAGCCATCCCCTCCACCAGTGTGTGCCAACACCGGTGTGCCCCCTTACCCCTCATCCCCATCCCCTAACCTGCCTCTGTGATAGGCACTTTTCCTTCTTCCTCCCTCTCTCAGCATACTATTTTTTATTTTTTAAATTTTATTACACCACTTTTAGACATACAATTGCAATAAGCTCATGCTCGAGTTTTGGTTCTACAGTATTCCAACACCCATCCCTCCACCCAAACCCATCTCCCATCAACAATGTCCCCAACTCCCTCCCCCGCACCCCAATTACTTGGGGTTCTGTATGTCTTTTCTCTCTTCTCTATCTTTCCCTCCCGCCTACCTTTCCTACACATTGTAGAATGCAGTACATTAAAGGATATAACTAGTTTTATGGACCGCATGGTCGAAGTGGCCACGCAACTTAGGGGCCTCATGGTCAGCGCCTGGACAGTGAAAATGGCCGCTAATGTGGTGGGTGAGTATCATCTGGCTGCTTCTGGGACTCCCAGAGGTCCATATGTCCTCCTGGGGGCCTCATGGTCATCTGAGCTAGGGAGAGCCAAGTTCCAGTTCCCCAGCTGCGTCTGAGGCTCTGCAACAGCATACTATTTTTTAAGGTTCATCAGATTGTAGTGTAAATCAGTATTCCTTTAGTCCTGATTACAGATGGGCTGTTTTATTCATTCATCTTTCAAGAAAGAATACTGAAGAGCCTTTTACCTTTTTGTCTATTATGAATCATGCTAATGTGAACATTAGTAGAAAAGTTTTTTTAAAGAATGAAAAGAACAAAAAAGAGGAAAATGTTATTTTTTGTTTGAAAGGAAAATCATAATAAGAAAGATAATTAAAATTTTTAAAGAAAAATTGCTGAATAAACTTTTTTTGTTTGTTTGGTTTTGGAGTCATATCCAGTGGTGCTCTGTGTTCAGGGATCACTCGTGGTGGGACCTGTGGGGAACATGTGGGATCCTTAGGTAGAACCCAGGGAGGCGAATGTGTAAGGCAAGCTGCTCATCTACTGTACTTTTATTTTTTATTTCAACTCTTTATTTTGATTTTGGGGAGCCATACCCAGTGGTACTGGAAAATACTCCTAGACAGTACTTGGAAGTACCAATGTAAAGCATCAGCTGCTGCGCTATCCTTACCCTATGTGTTTATCTGTTTGTTGGACGTCATGTGCTATGCATGGCTCTCCTATACTGGGCTCAGGAGCCACTCCTGGTGGTGCTTTGGGGATCATACATGGTGCCAGCGGCTGAACTGTGGTCAGTCACATGCAAGGCAAGCTCCTTAATTCCTGTACTGCATCTCAGGCCCTTTACTCCTTGAGGTGTTGCAGGTGTGACTGCAGTGCCCACGTGTCGTCGACAGGTGGCAGATAGGAGACAGGATTGTCTACAGACACAGCTCTGCCCCGTGGACCCTGGTTGGTTGTTTGATGGTATGACATAGAAAAAGACTGGGCCCCCTGGGATGAACCCAGAGCCACCGCAAAGACTGGCACGCTACCCGTGGTGTATTCGATACGCCAAAAACAGTAACAATGATGGACCTCATTCCCAACAAATGGAGACGTTACTGATGCCCGCTTGAGCAAATCGATGATCAACAGGAAGACAGGATACAAGGATACAAGGATCTCAGGCCCAACCTATGTTATTTTCAAGGGAGAAGAGAATTAGATTTCCATGCTAAGACCCAAGGGTCTGGTTCCCAGTTTAGCATGCTTTCTGCTCAAGACAGGCCAGGCATTGTAGAAATGTTATTTTTAAAACTTTAATATAACACACTGCTTGTTTCTTAGACTTGATTTGCACCCAAAATGTAGGACTATTTTCCCCCTTCTGCGTCGATTTCCCCAAGTAATTTTAAACATCTGGATTTCTGCCCCATTATCTACTCATAATCCAGATCTCAGAGAGCCAGTAATTCCATTCTACTAGTCAGTCTTTGAATCTGTTGCCTGCAATGTAATCCTTTCAAATAATAAATAATTGGGGAGGAATTCTGCCGAGAGAGTTTATGGAATGAACCACCCCCTTGTATGGACCTTTGGACACGAAGGAAATGAGTGCCGTGCGGAACCACTTGGCTGTAATAAATCAACGGAATGTAAACTATGTCAAATTAAAATGGAGTGCTGAAATGAGCTGTGATATCCAGTGTGCTGCAGAGCTCCAAGTATCAAACTGCATGTGACTAGCAGGTAGCCAGCTCCCCAAAAAGCAGCCCCTGGAAGCCAGACCCAGCCGCGGTCCACAGGACTGCACGTGTTTCCTCCGTCACACACCGGCGCTAGTCCCAGGTTTCTAGCTTGAACCCTGTATTCAGCGCTTGTCTCCTTCTCAACTGCCCCTTTGTTATCTCCTGGCTGTTGGTCTCAACATCCCTGGCCCCTTGGTCACTTAACCGAGTAAACTTCTCCCTGTCTACACACTGAGTAAGGGGCTTATAACCATCACAAGATCATTTCTACCTCTAGAAAAGAATTTTCTAAAGGATCGCTTGTTAGTTCCACAAAATGGCAGTTTTAAAGGAAGACCGTGGCTAGGAAGGGAAGAAACGTGGAGCCGAAAAGTCTAGCTCGGCCGTTCCACTGTGATGGAGAGAATCTCTTCTGACGGGGTAATGGCTGGGACGTGCTGAAACGGCTCTAGCAGCCCTCCATGCCATCATTCCATCTTGATACCGGAGGTGTTCCAAGTAACCAGAGATTTTCTTGGGGACCAGGGGGATAACCCATATGCGAGGCAATTTTTTCAGAGTGAAGGGTCAAACTGACTGGTTTGTTTTCAGGGTTAATTGGGACTTGAATGGGCTTTTAGAGCCATAATCTGACCATGTCAGAGGCAATTCTATGATCAACTAACTCTTAAATGCAGGGATTTAGTATGCGGAAGCTGAACTATGTATATGTTAAAATTAAAGTTAATGGGTTCAGGCTATAACTGAAAGTCATGTTTTTTGTATGCTGGAGGCCCTCGTTTGATTCCTGAGCACTGTTGGGAATAGCCTAAGTACTACCAGAATACCACCAATGTGGCCCCCAAATTAAAGCGACAAATTAATTACGTAAACAAAGTGCTCTAAAGCTGCCAACTGATTTGCAAAATATAACTAAAATATAACTAAAATGTTAAATGCATTTTTTTTTTTTTTGCTTTTTGGGTCACACTCGGCAATGCTCAGGGGGTTACTCCTGGCTCTGCACTCAGGAATTCCTCCTGGTGGTGCTCAGGAAACCATATGGGATGCCTGGGATCAAATCTGGGTCGGCCATATGCAAGGCAAATGCCCTACTCATTGTACTATTGCTCGGTCCCAAATTTTAAATACTTTTATTTATTTATTTTTTAAAGGAACAATTCTTTCTTTCTTTCTTTCTTTCTTTCTTTCTTTCTTTCTTTCTTTCTTTCTTTCTTTCTTTCTTTCTTTCTTTCTTTCTTTCTTTCTTTCTTTCTTTCTTTCTTTCTTTCTTTGCTTTCTTGCTTTCTTTTTCTTTCTTGCTCTCTTTCTTTCTTTCTTTCTTTCTTTCTTTCTTTCTTTCTTTCTTTCTTTCTTTCTTTCCTTCTTTCTTTTCTTTCTTTCTTTCTTTTTTTCTTGCTCTCTTTCTTTCTTTCTTTCTTTCTTTCTTTCTTTTCTTTCTTTCTTTCTTTCTTTCTTTCTTTCTTTTTTTCTTTCTTTCTTTCTTTCTTTCTTTCTTTCTTTCTTTCTTTCTTTCTTTCTTTCTTTCTCTCTCTCTCTCTCTTTCTTTCTTTCTTTCTTTCTTTCTTTCTTTCTTTCCTTCTTTCTTTCTTTCTTTCTTTCTTTCTTTCTTTCTTTTTCTTGCTCTCTTGCTCTCTCTTCTTTCTTTCTTTCTTTCTTTCTTTCTTTCTTTCTTTCTTTCTTTTCTTTCTTTCTTTCTTTCTTTCTTTCTTTCTTTCTTTCTTTCTTTCTTTCTTTCTTTCTTTCTTTCTTTCTCTCTCTCTCTCTCTCTCTCTCTCTCTCTCTCTCTTTCTTTCTTTCTTTCTTTCTTTCTTTCTTTCTTTCTTTCTTTCTTTCTTTCTTTCTTTCTTTCTTTCTTTCTTTCTTTCTTTCTTTCTTTCTTTCTTTCTTTTTTGGGTCACACCCGGCAATGCTCAGGGGTTTCTCCTGGCTCTGCACTCAGGAATCACTCCCGGCGGTGCTTGGGGGACCATATGAGATGCCGGGGATCGAACCGGGCCGGCATGGAGCCAGCCGCGTGCAAGGCAAACGCCCTACCCGCTGGGCTATCACTCTGGCCCTGCAAATTTTAAATACTTTTAAATGTAAAAAGACCATTCACCTGAAAACTATAGTCTAATATTAAATTTTGGATTGAATCTTTTTAATTCCTATTAGTTATTTCTGACTAATGGGCCACACCCAGTGGTGCCCAGGAGACCATGTGTGGTATAAGGTGTTAAACCAGAGTGAGCAGCATTCAAGGGGAGCACGATTAACCCCTGGACTATCTTGCCTTTGAATAAATTGAAAAGAACTTCATTTTTTCCCCACGTCTGCTTCAGTGGTTTGTCTATCTGAAAAAAAAAGTTTGGCTTTTTCTAATAGAAAGTGCTAAATTTTACTTTAAATCTACTTAATTTATAATATTTTATATGTCTTAAATCATTTTCTAGTTATCAAAGGGTCCTTTTATTATACTAATGAGAACCTGGACTCGGGGCCAGGATGTATCTCAGTGGTAAAATTCTTAGATTACATGATTGAGGCGTTGGGTTCATCCCAGGCACTTCAGACGTTAGCTGGACCAGAGGCCTGACCACAGCACAACAGGGTAGGTGATGGTCTAGGACTCAGCCCACCGGGAGGTATCAGGTACCAAAGACCAGGTATGGTACCTTGAGCCCATCAGCCGTGAGGAGTAAGACCCGAACATCACTGTGTATGTGCCCTTCATACCCTCATCCCCCCAAATAAAAATAAAACATAACGAAAACATGGACTCAGGAGCCAGCCCAAGAGAGCAGGCAGAGAAAGGACTTAAATGCCTGGCGTGTCTACAGGGGCTGAATGACCTGGAGAAAGTTAAGTAACTTGTCCGGGTGTTTCTTGGTGGAACCCAATGTGTAGATATGTAAAATCATTGACAGGAAACACACAGACATGGTGACGTCAGTGCCGCCAACCCCTGAGAGCTAGAGAAAAGTGCTTCTGCATCCGAAAGGCTTCAGCAAACCAGGACGGGGAACCGGAAAGCTGAGTCTTCCAGTGAGCTGAATGCAGGCGCCCAAAATTTGGCTTCTTAGGGAGATCTCAGATGATCCGAATTGTCCCTTGAGGATGCAGGGACATAGTACAGCCGTTAGCTACACATGTGCCCAACCCAGTCACGTGGCACCTGGCGCCTGAGAGTGTAGCCCTGAGACCCCCAGCGCCCCAAGGCAAAGCCGCAGTGCCCTCGTGCCTCCACCAGGTTGGAGAAGGGTCGGTCGGCTTCCCATACCTTCTTAGCCCTGTTTCGAGCACCCCTGTCACACACACACACACACACACACACACACACACACACACACACACACCCCTCAAAAGGATGTAATATTCAAATACGCTTTCAGTATTAAAACAAGGCATAGAATAAAGAATGAAGAAAAGATGGTGTATATACGCCATCTTTTATATATTGCGTGTATATATATATATACACGCCATCTTTTCTTCGTTCTTTATATCTATCTCTCTCTCTATATATATGTATATATTTCAATATCAGAAACATTTGTCACCGGAGATGGAGTTCCGGATGCTTGTGGTTTTGTAATTATATCTAATTTACAGAGGATTGGTGCTGAACAGATACAATATTATTTTGAACATCAGGAAGGAAAAGGAGAAAAGCAAAGGAGTTCCAGGCGGCCTCCTTGAGAAAAACAGCCTCAGCATTCGTAAGCCTTAGGGCAGGTTTGCCTGGGCCGCAACGCGCAAGTGAAACGCTAGTGCAGCTTTGTCCGCAAGAGGGCGGTAGCTGCTCGAGATTTCTAACGAGGGATGCCGAGCCCCAGCCACTGTAAGAGGGGATCAAACTGCGAAGAAACAAAATAACTCCCTCCCTGTCCCCCAAAGGGAGGACAAGGACCCACCAGGCAGGAGGCGACGGAAAGAACCAATATGCACACGCTAGAAACATCTCGCCTAATAACATGAAGCAGGACCTAAATGAAAAACAACAACCTGGTGTTCGAACTCGTTTGCAAGCCCTCAACTTCAGGAGAGCAGGCCGGGTATTAAGTTATTGAGCATCACTGGGCCTTTGAGGTCACCTGCTGTTTGCTGGATCAGAAGGAAGCAGCGTTTTAATTCCATTCAGAAACTGCAGAGACCCAGGGACGCGGGGTCCCGCTTTACAGCATCTAAGAAATGGGGGTTCGGGGGAAACTCCACCCTCGCGGTCCCTGCTGAGAGACCGAGCCCCTCTGTCCTTAGCCGCCACCGGTGCTTCCTTGCATTGATTCCCAGCCGGGGACCGCTACTGCAGACCCTCCCCGGGGCCCGTCTTGGGCGCTTCCGCGACAGTTGCTGGCGAGACCACCGAGACCCCAGGGCGAGTCCAGGGAGTTTGGGAAGGCGGCGCCCTGCCCTGCTTGACGCTGGCGACTTTTCGGTGCTGGACCCGGGCGCGAGAGCGCGGGCCGCGGGGCCGTTCAGGGCGCTGGACACCCGGCGCTGGGGAGCAGAAGCGCCTGTCGGGGCCGCCGCCGCCCTAGCCGCTGCCCGGAGGTGACGGGCGCGCCCCGCGGGTGTCCCGGAGTGCTGCCTTCGGGTTCTGGGGCGCTTTTGGGCCCCGACAGCCTTCCTTCTCCCGCTTTTCTGCTTAGCCTCCGGCCGACCCCTCTTCCCGAGAGCGTCGGCAGAAGGTCCGCGGGCCCCGGCCGTCGGGCGCAGCTTTTATGCCGAAGAGTTGCAGACTGTTCCAGCCGGTGCTGACCAGTGCTTTCGTTTTTTGCTTTTGTTTTGGGACACGCATTCTTCACTCCCTCCATCTTCCTCACTACTTACAGAATTGGCTTCTTCGGGGTGTCCCGACATTAGACATTTATATGCTTGCGGGAAGAATATTTATCGAGCATTTCTCTGAGATTTCATTAGCATTTTGGGGGCTTCCTGAACCTCAACCACCAGACGTGTGACAAAGCGCCATGCTCTCCTGAGTCGGGGGTGCAGACCGGTGCCCCAGGGGTGCTCAGCCGGGGTCGCAATGTGAAAACCGGGGGAGGGGTGGGGCGCTGGTTTACAGGCTCTAGGAAGGCTCTGGGGCGACGCCGCCCTTACCCCCTAACCTTTGGGACTTTTTTAAAAAAATTTAAAAAAAAAGAAGACAAGCGTAGAATCTGCCAAACTGCTTTTATTTATTTTTCCAATTAAGCTGCAAATCATTCGCGTCCACACAACCCCTCAAACACATAAACGTGCGGAGATGCCCGGGCGTGTCCCCTGCTGCGGGAGCTGCCCAAAGATTCGGTGCTGAGCAGGACGGAACAGGACTGGGGGAAGGACAGTCCGACTTTCCTCGGGTTACCCGTAAGGCGGGTGTGAAAGGGCCGAAGCGGAGGCTCCGCCCTGCGCAGGGCTCGGGGATCCGCTCGGCCGCGGCGTTGGCGCTGTCTCGGCCGGACGCTCCGTCTCCGCGCGGTCGGGCAGTGGCCGGCTCCACGCCGCACCCAGGGGTCCGCGGCCCGCGCGCTGCCCCGCAACAGTCCCGCCGGCCGAGGGACACGGGGCATTTTCAGAATGTCTGAAAACCGTCTCCATAGAAAACAAGGCTGCTCGTCCGCGCTCGGGGGTGAAAGCAAACGCACACTTGTCACGCTCAGCTTCGCGACGACTTGCCGATGGGCTTGCACTGGAGTCGGGCTCGATCTCTGACATTACCTTGGGGCCCACTCGTTCCATTCTTCCCTGTACAAAATAAAGAAATTCCTTTAAACTGGGATTTTGAGGAACCACCAGTCTCCTCTCTCCACTCCAACCTCGCCTTTGAGAAGCCGTGCCTGGCGTGGGTGGCTGGTGGCTCAGAAACAGGGTGTGCCACAGCCAGGCTGAAAAAGTCTGGTCCAAGACGGTGCTGAGGCCGAGGGGTCCCAGTGGCCCGGCCTGGGTCAGGCTTCCCGCATCCCCCTAGAGCCGCTGCCTCCTGGCCACCGCGTTGGCTCAGGGGACCCAGCCCAGCCTGAGCATCCGGCGGGCGCTTCTGTTTATGAATCAGTTCGCCTTTTTCTTTCTTTTTCTTTCTGTTTGTTTTTTTTTTCTCTTTTTGCCTGCCAGCACAATGCGCACTGAGCAGCGACTGCACCTTCCCTCCTTTCCAGTTCCAAAGTGATGGAATTTACCTGTCCTGGGGGTTAAGGAAGAAGAAAGAGGGCGGATGACCAAATAAGAATAACGTTTCTATAATATCAGAAGCGAATAATAAAAGCGGCAAAAAGTTAAACAAAGGAAAATCTAAATATCAGACTTGAGTGAGAGTTGCTACTTTTAAAAAACAGTGCTTTGGAAATGAAGGTTCAAAGCTGAATAACCCCTGAGGGCTTTCTGTGCAGGAACCCTCATAAGTACTAGGGCAGACAGTCAAATTTCCATTGAACAACGTAGCTAGAGTCAAACCTCATAGTCCAATAATCTAGATTGCTGTATAGCTTTTTCCGTTTGGGGACACATTCAACCAGGAGTAAGCGGGGCTTACTCCTGGCTCTGTGCTCAGGGATCAGCAGGGACTGGAAGCACTGTGGGACCCACTGTCCTCTCTCTCTCTCTCTCTCTCTCTCTCTCTCTCTCTCTCTCTTCCCCCAGCCCTGAAAGTAATGATCTTACTCAAATTGTTACAATGATCCCTCCCGAGTTGTGTTATTTGCACATCCTGAAATCTTGGGTTTGTGTCCTCTTGCACTCAGGTCAGCCCGGCTGGCTGGGAATTTAAAGACCACAGGAATGGGAGAAGTTTAGAGGGAAGAGGAAGCCACTGTCCAGTTCTTAAACTCTAGACATCCGATACCCAAAGCCCGGACCCAACTCCGATCCCTCTCCAGAAACACCCCTGCGCGTTAGGAAAAATCCAGAGTATCGGAAAGGATTTTCAAAAATCACAGTCTTGGGTTCCTATACTCCTGTATATAAAAGACTCCACCCTCACTTTGGATGTTTCTGCAGCCACGGAAATGCAGAAGCAAATAACAATAAAGAAGATTTTTCAAAGAACAGAACAACTCTGCTCTTACACCCCGAAAGAGATGGACGTTCTCATTGAGCTGATTCTGTTCGCAGTGAACTGAGGAAAACCTATAAGAGATAACATTTGCGGCGGGATGGGGGTGGGGGGACACAGGAATGAAAAGAAGGGTGAGGGAAGAAAGAACAGAGGACGATCCTTTGGCCTACAAGGGGATTAAAGACTTAAGGAGCAACAAATTAATTTACACAATTCTGGGAGAGCCCAGATGGCCTTTAATTAATCCCTTCAAAAGAAGGCGCTGGGCCAGGGCTGCGCCTGCTGCCTGCTCCATTAGCTCCATTTTACAAGGGCCCAGACTCTGTTCGCGGTGAGGCGCCGCGAGCTCAGCGGGGGAAGGGGGTAGGGTGACCAGCCGGAGAGGGGGAGGTGAAGAATATGAACTGCTTTTCCATAAAAGGGCTGGGTTTTCATTATTCTTCTCTTTTAAAAAAGTAATACCCTACCCATTCGGCTCCCCCTCCCTTTCCCATTTTATTTAACACAATTAATTGAGGCGTCCACTAGCCCCGCGGCGGAACCGCACCACTCGCCAGGCCCCGCCCCTGACCACGCCCACAGGAGGATGGAGGTGCGAGGGGCGGGTCCCAAGCGGGCTCCGGCCCAGGGCGGGCCCCCTTTAGCCAATCAGAAGGCGCGGCGCCCTCCGCGTTGGCGCGCCCCGAAGGCCACGCGAAGTCCGAGACCGCGAGCTATTGGATACCGTGGTTACGCCCCCCGGCCTACACCCGACCCTTCGGCCCGCCCCGCCCCGCCCCGCCGCCTCCGGGTGACGTTCCTCAAAGTTCTCATTTTGGACCCCCTACGCCCCCTCCCTCTCGGCCCCCAGCTAAAGAGGGATAGGGAGTGATGCAAATGTTTTATTACCTTTGAGAGCTTCATCTGAACTGTCAGGCCCGGAGGGAGCGCGGAGAGGACGGAGGGAGAGGAAGAGCTGCGGAGAGGGTCAGCTCGGCCACCGGACAGGACTTCAGAAGAGCGAAGCCTGCGAGTGCGGCCGCCAAGAAAATGCGGGAGCGGAGAGGAGCGGGCGGAGAGTGAGAGCCGGAGCGGGCGAGGGGGTGGGGCGGGGGTCGCCGGACCCGTCTGCAGAAGTGCGAGGCGCAGAGCGAGAAGCGGAGCCGGGACCAAGCCGTCAGATTTTCACCCAATCCTTTATTATTACTATTATTATCATTATTATTATTGGTCCCTCTTGATTCTGTGTAGGTCCCCCTCCCGTTTTCCTTTGCAAGACTGCAACTTCGCGGCCGGTGGCCGGCGGGGAAGGCAGGTCCGCGCGCCGAACCCGGGAGCCCGGGGCTGCAGCCGGGGCAGGCGAACCCTGCGGTGGGCTGGATGCGCTTCTCTCCTGCGAGCAGAGTCCTGCGGGTGGTACCCGGCGTCCGCGGACCTCCTGAGGCCAGTCCGCCGGCCCCAACTTCTAGAAAAGTGGCGATTCGGCGACTCTGAACTTTTTGCAAACTCTCCGAGGCCGGCGGCGGTTTCTTTGCTTCTTTCCCGAAGAGGCGGCCGTGCGAAGCAGCGCGCTCTGAGCGGCCGGGGCAAAGGACCAGAGTCCGCACCGACCCGGACTTGAAGCGAACAGAAGCGCCGGGCCCGGCCCAGGCGAGCCCTCCCGAAAGGCGTCGGGACGTTTGTGTCGGCGGCTCGCAGAGCGGCAACTCCCCGCGCGGCTGGCGGGTCGCCCTCGGACGCGCCCAGGGAGTCCGCGCGCGCCCCCGGAGCCCCGCTGTGCGCAGCGGCCGGAGGCCCTCGCCGAGGGCTGCTGGCTGCGGGCTCCGGCCGGGCCGTGGGATGTTAGCGGTGGGGGCCATGGAGGGCACCCGGCAGAGCGCGTTCCTGCTCAGCAGCCCGCCCCTGGCCGCACTGCACAGCATGGCCGAGATGAAGACCCCGCTGTACCCCGCCGCCTACCCGCCGCTGCCCGCTGGGCCCCCTCCTCCTCGTCCTCGTCGTCGTCCTCGTCGTCGCCCTCCCCGCCTCTGGGCACCCACAACCCGGGCGGCCTGAAGCCTCCAGCCACGGGAGGGCTCTCTTCCCTGGGCAGCCCCCACAGCAGCTCTCGGCCGCCACCCCGCACGGCATTAACGACATCCTGAGCCGACCCTCCATGCCCCTGGCCTCGGGGGCCGCCCTGCCCTCTGCCTCGCCCTCCGGCTCTTCGTCGTCCTCCTCGTCCTCCTCCGCTTCCTCCGCGTCGGCCGCTGCGGCCGCGGCTGCGGCCGCAGCGGCTGCCGCCTCCTCCCCAGCGGGGCTCCTAGCCGGCTTGCCCCGCTTCAGCAGCCTGAGCCGCCGCCGCCGCCGCCCCCAGGGCTCTACTTCAGCCCAAGTGCCGCGGCCGTGGCCGCCGTGGGTCGCTACCCCAAGCCGCTGGCCGAGCTGCCCGGCCGGACGCCCATCTTCTGGCCGGGAGTGATGCAGAGCCCGCCCTGGAGGGACGCGCGCCTGGCCTGCACCCCGCGTAAAGTACAGCAGCTGCGCCGGGGTCGCCTTGCTGCGGGGTGGGTAGGAGGTAGGGCTGGCCCCCGGGTGCCTGCGGGGGCGTCTCTCCTCTCCTCTGGCCTCTCTGGGAATGTGACTGTGCCCAGATGACCGCCTGGAGTCGCTGAGCCAGGACAGGGCATTGGGAGAGGGTTTCCCCCAAGTGTTGGGCTACGCCTTGCCGAGTCCGTTCGGGATCCCGCTTGCTGCAGTCCCTGGGCTGCGTCGTGGGCTGCTCCTGGAGCATCCCGACCAGAAACCGAGGCCCGACCGGGCTCAGAGTGGTGGGGGACCAGAGGGACCTCCTCACTCCCTCCGCACCCCTGCTTTCCTGACGGACTCCTGCCTGCCCGGCTGCCTGCTCCAACCTTGCCTACCACACTGGCTTCATCTGTGCCAGGTGTTGGGGACCGGCAGCCCAGAACACAGAACAGGTGTTTGCGAAGTACGACACCCCCACGGGATCCCCATCTCGCTTCTTAGCCAGTACCACACAGTTCGCTCGGCCCTAGGGAGCCTGGGGAAACAAGACCCTCAGCGGGCTTGGGGAACTGCTCGGGCGATCCACCCCACTTCTGGCCCTCAACCCTCAGGCATCAGAAAGAACTGGAGAGGGAACTGGTCGAGAGAACAAGAGCTGGGGTAACTGTGACGCCCGCCGAAAAGACCTTGCTGCAGACCTACGAATGAGCCGGTCTCTGGCCGGCGTGGGCGCCTCAGCGGGGCGTTAGAATCCCACCTTGGGGTGTTTTTCTCACCTAGTTCTGGCTTTAGGGCACTCCAGGCAGCTTCCCCAAGTCTGTGGACTTTCCGTGTATCTGAGCCGCAGTAATGGAGTGAAGTTGCCATAGCCCAGTGCTAGAGACTACCCTCTTTCTGTGGCTAAACCGAAGGAGGTAGCGGGTGACGCTGTGGGCGAGATGCGACCGACACATTTTAAAGAATTTAGGGTGGGGGCGCCAGGAATGTCGCCAAACCTTCTCGGCGCTTCCTCCCCTGGACCTCAGCTGCTTTTTGGCTCAGGGCGATTAATCCCAGTAAACAGAACAATGAAGTGGCCCGTAACAGGTTAGGAAAACGTTCAGGGGGGTAAGCAACTAGTTCCTCCTCCGACAAAGCCTGGGGTGAGATTTTGGACCTTAGCCGGCTCTTTGCAATTTACGGAGCCTGGCACTAGACATCCGCAAACTTTAGTAACGCGCCCCATGCTGTTCGGCATTGCAATGGGTAGCAGAAGGTCATTTCACTGCTGCTCTAGGCACTCGTGCTATTTAGGGGAGTGGAAATGCAAAGGCCGTGGACCTGGAGCACGCGTAGTGCTCTGCTTGGAACAGGCTTTCTAATTCCCACCCAGAGGGAGTTTTTCTTTGCAGGAAAGCCGCGTCTAACCGACTGTTGAATTTCCCCCTTTCCGTGTTTTTCTGTCTCGCACGCAGATCAAGGATCCATTCTGTTGGACAAAGACGGCAAGAGAAAACACACGAGACCCACGTTCTCGGGCCAGCAGATCTTCGCCCTGGAGAAGACATTCGAGCAAACGAAGTATTTGGCGGGGCCCGAGAGAGCTCAGCTTGGCTTACTCGCTGGGGATGACGGAGAGTCAGGTCAAGGTGAGGGGCCCTTTCAAGCCTCTGGGCACAGCCCTCTGCCTCACCTCCGTGGGAGGGCGCGTGTGAGCGCACAGGCACACACAGATATGCGCGCGAGCACGCGCGCGCGCACACACACACACACGCAACACCTATGCACACACACGCACCCAGTAAACTGTCGCTTGGGGGGTAGAGGGAGGCAGTGATAGGGGTTTGATAAGCCTGGGAAGATGAGATCAGCAAAAGGGTGGGGGGTAGGGGGGTGCAAAAGCCCCGGGGTCTCGGGGCTACAAACTGTTGATGAACAAAAGGAATCACCACCCCCTTGAAATTAGGTTAATCGAGATAGCTGCTTGTGCTGGGGGAACTCGCTATTATTAGAGAAGAAAAGCACTACGGAAAAAATCCGCCCCAGGATAGATGAGGCCTCTTAGATAGCTTCTGTTTATTCTACTTGTAAAGATATTCAAGCTTTTGTTTGTCCTTTCAGTCTGCCCTGTTACATAATTTCTGATGTAAATTAGTATTAGCGCACATCCAGATTAACTTGCAGGTTAAAAACACAGATTCACAGGGTATGCTTTTGGCTGAATTAAAAAGAATCCTTTTGAAGTGGCAATTGTCCAAATGAAAGGGCACATTATTATTGTATTGGGAAAGTGACATCTGTTTAAGACAAGTTTATCAACAGACACAAGCAAGGTAGTTCACTGTTTATGACAACAATTTCTAATTAAAATGTCACTTAGCTTGTAATTGAGTTGTACTATGTATTTCCAGGGAATCAGAATTTTGAGACCATTCCCTGATCAACAAAAAGTAATTCCATCAGCCACGTAAATTAAGTTTAATGGTTTCCTATAGTTTCAGGATCTTTTTGTTCTTCAATTTATTATTTTTGTGTTCTGTGTGTTTGTTTTACTTTTTTTATGCTATATATATGCTTTAAATTAAGTGAGGTAATGGCTACTGGTGACAATACACACGCTTTAGAAAATGCATTTCAGGAGTGGTTTTTGCATGTAACTGTTAAAACCATTCTTGCAGTGGTTAGTACAGAGCCTGCGACAGTTATCTGGAGATCTCCGTTTGTCGCTGTAAATTTAACTGTGTGCCTAGAATTACAACTTTTGGAAAAAAGTTGTAATTCTAAAAAAGTTGTAATTCTAAAAAAGTGAATTACAACTTTTTGGAAAAAATAAAGAAAGACCACCTCTGTAGCAATTTGATTCTCGAGATAAAATGTGTGTTGTGTGACAAAACAGGTAAGAAGCTTAGAGAGTGTATAATATTGGGGAAATTGTTTATTATTGATTCTTTAGATTAAAATATGTCCATCAAACCTGATGTCAAGCATCATAAGTAGGCTTTAAATATTTGTGTATATTGCAAATGTCTTGAAGAGGAACAGTACCAAAATATGTGAATTACTGGACATGCTGATAGTGAGAAATAATGTAATGGTCAGAATTTCACTTTAAAAAATCCTAATGAAGATTCTCACCCTTGGCTTTGTTTTATGAAAAATAGTGCGAGCAAGAGCGACTCAACAGAGCGACGAGAGAAATTTCTGTGATGATTTTGCTTAAGGCTGTGAAGTATTTTTTATCTATTTGTGTTGGACATTTGATTCGAGGTGTCTCTTTTATTGGGGCTTTATTTCCCTTTCCCCCTGCACTTGACACCGTATAAACGGGGAGGGGAGTGTTTTCCTCCTCTGCTTGTGTGTGCAGACTTAAGATGAGTCAAATACTGAACGGGAAAGCACAGGAAATTGGGGTAAATGCTGTAGTTTCTCCTACAAATCACACTTCTGCAAGTACACACTTTAGGCAGTGGAAATTCTCGCATTTAAGACAAGAAGTTAGCAAGAAAAAAATAAAATCCCAGCTGTGTTGGGATCAATTTAGGGGTTAGTCTTTGCTCTTTTTTTTTCCCCACTAACGAGGAAGCAAGAACGCCGCCGACTCTGTTTTAGGCAGACTTTTTTGTTTGTGTGTCTCCAAGTTTTTTCTGGGAAATCACTCACTGACAACCTGAATACTCCGTGTCGCTATCACTATGACAACGGCAGTTTGTTGGTGCGGGTTACTGGGAGGAACCTGGGGCGCCAAGACCGACTTTGACGGCCCCTAAAGTGGGCGGTGTCGCGTCCAGCGGGGCCGGGGGTGGGGGGGGCCAGCCGAGCGACCCCGGAGAGGGAGGGCTGGGGACCTCCCGCCGCTCTGGGCTCCTCTGAAGCCCCCGCACCCCGTGTCCTCTCTCGGCCCCTCCTCCCGGCAGGTCTGGTTCCAGAACCGTCGGACCAAGTGGAGGAAGAAGCACGCGGCCGAGATGGCCACAGCCAAGAAGAAGCAGGACTCGGAGACCGAGCGGCTCAAGGGGGCGTCGGAGAACGAGGAGGAGGACGACGACTACAACAAGCCCCTGGACCCCAACTCGGACGACGAGAAGATCACGCAGCTGCTGAAGAAGCACAAGTCGGGCGGCGGCGCGCTGCTCCTGCACGCCGCGGAGGCCGAGGGCTCGTCGTGAGCCGCGGCCGCAGCCCCCCGGACTCGCTCTATTTTTGTACCCGAGAGACCCCTGCGGGCCGGGCGCGGGGCGGGGGGCGTCAAACCCCACCCGCGTCGCGGCCCCGCACGGCTTCGCCCCGCCAGCTCGCGCCACCCGGGGTGCCGGCCCCGGGGCCCTGCTGAGGCTCTTTGTAAATAAACCGTGAGTCACACTGACTAGGAGTTACTTTATTGTGAATATTAAAAAACAAAACAATGTAAGAGCTTCCCTCCCGCCCCCTCCCAACCCCTCGCCAGAATTTGGTATAAAAGAAAAAAAAAAAAGAACCAAAAAAGGACAGATCTGCTTCTTCTGTGTGGGAGCTGTTCCCCTTTCCGTTGAACTCTGCTGGAGAAGCTTCCAGAAGGCCCCGCACTTGCCTCCGGGCGCCGGGCTGGGATTTGGTCGCTTTCCGCCCCGGCCCCGCGCCCTGACTCCGGGGACCAGGACCCCGGCAGCCGCCTCGCCCCGCCGCTCCCCTCGGAAATTGCACAGTCGTTTGTTGCTATTTATTAGAGATTTCAAGAAAGTATTTTGTGCGGGAGGGTTACAATAGCTTGTATTTAATTTAACTCCTTTCTGAGAAAAAGAAAAAAAATGCGTGTTAAGTAGATGGTGGGGATTGTTACAACTGCTCTGGGTCAGAAAGCTAAACCTCCCTTAGTTGCTGTCATTGAATTTGAAGTGTTTTTTGTATCATAAGATACTATAGACAATGTAAATGTTTTTTAAGCTGAATAACGGTGATATATATTAGTCTCTTTAACCTTTTTAATTTATATAAGGAATTCGGTTTGTAAAGAGAAGCAAACACCCTTTGCCAGACCAGTGACATGTAATGCACTTTGTTTCAAAGGATACATCAAATTAAAAAAAAAAACAAACAGTTGGAAGACGTCTATTGCCTTGAATGTAAAGGGTACATATCAGCAGAGCTTTCAGACAAAAGTCAACAGCACGAAAATTATATAGATATAATTATATATTCTAACCTCCACAGCTGAAATTGCAAATATATATGTATATATCAATCAAAATAACTTCATCTTCATCCCTCCCACCTCCAAGAGTTGGGAGTTGGGTCATAGGGCTCCAACTCCTGTTTTGGGAAGGTATGTTTTGAAGTATCAGGGTTTCTTGGAGAGATTTGCTTGGAGTTGCATGGGAGATTTGTGCCATCTTCCTTTTCCTCTTAGGAGCCCTTTGCCTTCCTGAGGAAGACGGGAGGGGTCTGGGAAGGTTTCATTCCCCCTTATGGGGGGGTAGCTCCTCCATCCAGCCTGACAGGTCTGGACCAGTTCTCCTGAAAGGCCGCACTTCTGTTAGAGGCTGACCTTTCAAACCCGGTGTCCTCCCGTCCCCTACCCCCCACACACACACACACACCCTGTTTATAAGAATGCAGATTGCTGGTAAAACAGGAGCCCGGATTTTGCTAAATGTCTTAGCAAAGGCGAATCGGCAATCGCTGAAAAGCTGCTTCTGATGCGAAAGCCCTTAGGGTCAAGGAAGCAACTAGCCTCCACAGTCGAATTTGAAAAAAAAAAAGTGGAGAATGTCTGGGGAGCAAACTCTTTCACTGTTCTGGGTCTTTTTGTTTCTAGACACTTAGTTATAGCTCTGAAATATAGTTATCCTCTTAGTGTTTCAGGTTAATGAGCTTGTGTTCAAAGAGCGAAAAATCAATAGAATTCAGTAGATTCTTCATCAGAATGTTGGGTAAGGAAGAGTGTGGTTCTGTTTTGTTCTTTTGGAAAAACAAAACAGTTCAAAGACTGGAATTGAAATCCCCTGAAGAATAGATTATTATAGAATACATTCCTGATGGTGTGGGTTAAAAGAAAGAATGAAAGTCTGCCCTATTTCTGTACAGTATGTGAGGTCACCAGTAAGTTTCAAATTTGTGAATATCTGA
This sequence comes from Cryptotis parvus, assembly GCA_021461705.1. Lineage (NCBI taxonomy): Eukaryota > Metazoa > Chordata > Mammalia > Eulipotyphla > Soricidae > Cryptotis > Cryptotis parvus. The sequence continues at coordinate 30,192 of JAJIBD010011213.1, forward strand.
ATATCTAGAAATATTAAGATGTAACTTAATCCTGCACCTCCCTCCCTTCCCTTCCTTTCTTCTTCCTAACTTTCCTTCCTCCCTCCCCTTTCTTCTTATCTTTTCTTTTCCCCACTCTTTTTTGTCTCTCCTCTTTATTAATCAAAAAATCTGGAGAGTGTTTCAAGACTTGTCTTCAAACTCACTGTCAATCAGCAACAAATGAAACTTGATTCTTAGTTGAATTTTTTTACCTTTACACTCTCTGTTTGGAAAATTCAAGTAATATTTCAATTCCTCCTAAGAAAACAAAACTTGACAAATGTTATTATAATAGATAACATTTCTACATTAACATCACACTGCAATGTACAGGACAATTCACCATATATTAGTATTATATGCAGTGGTATCAGACACAGAAAACTTGGGACAAATATTGACGTTTTCCTCAAGAAGCAGAGAGCGGTCGAGCTACAGGCGGTAAGGAGCTTGCCTTGCCAGTGGCTGGCCAAGTTCCATCCCCAGCACCTCTAGGAGTGAACCTAAGCCTAGCACCAGGAGTAAGCCCCGAGTCCAGCCAGGTGCGGCCCAATGCCCTCTCCCATTATACCTACTGTCAAAAAAGAAGTAGGCGGAGTGATAGTATTTGTTCCAAATCAGGAAAGTCCCTTAGGAAGGCTTCCCTCTGAGTCTGTCCGAGAACCTCAGAAATATGAGGGGCTGCCTGGCTCCTTTCCTACCAGGGACTGTGCAGAAGCCAGACGTTCTGTGCCTGCCAGCTCTGAAGGGGTTGTCTGCAGTGGCAGGACTACCACATTGGACCAGTTTTCTCCATGCTTTCTTCCTAGTTGCCTACAGTGCAGGACTTCCCAGCTTTCTCCACTTTCTTCCCAGTTGCCTGCAGTACTCACCTGAGCTCCCCAGTTAATTTACTTCTACCCACAACTGGCCACCAGTTGCAACTGGCCCCATAAGACTCAGAAAGGGGTTAAAGAGGGTGGGGAATGCCTGGTTTGGCCATCATTTGTGATTGTATCTCACATCATTATTAACCCTAACCTAGGAGAGGGTCAGTTCCTGGATGTGAAACAGAGGCTTTTTTCATGGTGGGGAGGCTGAGGAGACGTTCATGCTCAAGCAAGGGAGAGTAAGATCTTTTCTTATTTTTTTCTTCCTTTTAATTTGTTTCAGTTTAAAGTTTGTGTGGGATTAACCAGATATAAGCATCTGGTTAAGGTTGCCGATCAGAGACTTAATGTTAAAGGGTCATGAATTGAAAACAACTGACAGCAAATTACCCAGTGGGCCAAATAATGAAAGCATTTGATAGATGTATGTATTGTGAAATGATTAGCCCCTTAAGTTTAGAACTCATCAGCCACAATCTCACATGCAATTTTTTTTTCTGTGATGAAACTTTTAAGACCTGCTCTATTTCATACATGCAGTGCACTGTGGTGAGTTGCAGTCTCCACAATGATCTACCTGCAGAGGCTAAGTACCCTTCCTTAAGGGACCACTGGTTTTAAAAAGTCAGTGAAATGTCAACATGGAAAAACGGTAGAAGAAACGCAAGTGTGTGTGTGTGTGTGTGTGTGTGTGTGTGTGTGTGTGTGTGTGTGTGTGTGTGTGTGTGTTGGGGGAATGGCTATTTTCTTTTTTGGGATATGAGTCTAAAAGGAAGAGTGGGGCCGGAGCGATAGCCCAGCGGGTAGGGCGTTTGCCTTGCACGCGGCCGGCTCATGCCGGCCTGGGTTCGATCCCCGGCATCCCATATGGTCCCCCGAGCGCCGCCAGGAGTAATTCCTGAGTGCAGAGCCAGGAGTAGCCCCTGAGCATTGCCGGGTGTGACCCAAAAAGCAAAAAAAAAAAAAAAAAGGAAGAGTGAGGGGTGAGGGCAACGGAAGGGAAGGACCCTATTGGATCTCAGCTTTCCAGCAGCTGTCACAGTTCGAGCTTTCTCTCAATGAATTTTCCCAGACCCCACGCCCAAGTTCAGCTTCTCTAATTAGTGATTAGCCTTCTCTTTGGTTTACTTTAGAGGATTCTGTCACTGAAGGCTACACACCTTCTTTTCCAGAAGCTGTCATTGTCCTGAGCTGCTGTCCAGGGCTGAGCAGCACTTTTAATCTTTCCTCTCTGCTTGGGAGTCGCAGGGAGAGAGGAAGGGATCCGTCATTCTTTGGAAGGATGTGTGTTTCTTAGCCTCTGTGTGCAGGCAGTTTCCGCTGAAGGCCAGTCCTTCCTGGGAATATGTTCTGTAAGTCTAATTTGAAACTTTTAGGAGTCTAATAAAGAGGCATTTGTTAGAATGAGCAGCACCAACTCGTGCAGCTCCACACTGATTATGTCCTCTGAACTGGTCATTGGTGCTAGATAGAACACATACACACATACACATGCACACACAGGTTCACATACATGCACTCACACACAGGAGATGTTGAATTATACTACATGGGAACTCCTAGTTTTGAATAGCTAAAAGGGACCCTTTTGTTATTCATTGACAATAACAAGGAAGGTAAGCCGTAGATTTCATCTAGAAATTCTGGTTCAGGCTAAGTTGAGTGGTTTCCCATACCCCAGATTGCCCCTCTAGGGTCTGCTACAACAGGTAGGGCACTTGCTTTGCACAATACTAATCCAGATTTGTTCCCAGACATCACATATAGTCCCCGAGCCCACCAGGGAGGAAACCCTGAGAACCTTCTGGTATGACCCCAACGCCAAAATAAGTAAATATCCCTTTTTTATGTACAAAAAGTACTCTTCAGCTCCTCAGTATCACTTGTATCACTCATTTTCCCATTGTTTGATTTGCTTGAGTGGGCACCAGTAACGTCTCCATTTGTCCCTGTTGCGTGCTAGTGTAGCCCAAGGGTATTTGCTCTATCCAGGAACACGAAGAGCCTCAAACCATTCGATCAGGTCATTGGAATGAGGTCCATCATCATTACTGTTCTTGGCATATTGAATACGACACTGGTAGTTTGCCAGGCTCTGCCATGCGGATGGGATATGATGAACCACGTGGCCACAAAGAGGCCTCCTTACACATTTCATAATGTACTGAGCCTCCTCAGTACATTATGAAAAACAGTCTTTTTTTTTTTTTTTTTTTTTTTTGCTTTTTTGGGTCACACCCGGCAATGCTCAGGAGTTACTCCTGGCTCTGCACTCAGGAACTACTCCTGGTGGTGCTCAGGGGACCGTATGGGACGCTGATATTAAACCCAGGTCGGCTGTGGACAAGGGAAATGCCCTCCCCGCTGTACTGAGGCTGTCGCTCCGCCCCCAGTCAGTTTCTTTTTGACCAGAAAGTAGACATTTTCTTTGGTGGCATTTAGAATGAAACCTTCATGTATAAATTGTTTCTTCCGAATTTAGTCCCAGTTTGGGGGTGTGTGTATGGTGGGGGAGAGGGGCTTGAGGTATGCCCAGCAGTGCTCAGGACTGCTCCTGCTTAGGACTGACACCTGGTGGGGTTTGGGGGTTGGCTGGATAAGGTACCGGGATTCCAGTTGAATCAGCAGGATGCAGTACATTAACCCACACAGTTTCTCTCAGTACTATTTTCACTCACAAGCAGTGCTCAGCCCAGCACATGTGGGCATTCAGTGCTCAGGCCTGATCCTGTGGAGCTACTGGGGCCTGCAGTGTCAGGCCACCAAGGGATTGGGCTGTTCTTCAGAGCCTGGAGGGCCACACTTAGTGTCTGGGATACGCCAGGCAGTGCTTGGGGGTACTGAGGCTTGAACTCAGGCTGAAAATGGCAAATTACAGCCACTGGCCTCTGAGCTATCTCCCTCAGCCCCATGGTGCAGCTTCCTCCCTCCCTCCCTCCCTCCCTCCCTCCCAACCTCCCCCTTCCTTCCTTCCTTCCTTCCTTCCTTCCTTCCTTCCTTCCTTCCTTCCTTCCTTTCCTTCCTTCCTTCCTTCCTTCCTTCCTTCCTTCCTTCCTTTCCTTCCTTCTTCCTTCCTTTCCTTCCCTTCCTTCCTTCCTTTCCTTCCTTCCTTCCTTCCTCTTCCTTCCTTCCTTCCTTCCTTCCTTCCTTCTTCCTTCCTTCCTTTCTTCTTCTTCCTTCCTTCCTTCCCTTCCTTCCCTTCCTTCCTTCCTTCCTTCCTCCTTCCTTCCTTCCTTCCTTCCTTCCTTCCTTCCTTCTTCCTTCCTTTCCTTCCTTCCTTCCTTCCTTCCTTCCTTCCTTCCTTCCTTCCTTCCTTCCTCCTCCTTCCTTCCTTCCTTTCTTCCTTCCTTCCTTCCTCCTTCCTTCCTTCCTTCCTTCCTGTCTGTCTGTCTGTCTTTCTTTCCTTTTTTCTTTTCCTTTCTTTCCTTTCTCAGTATAATCACAGGTCTTTCGCTCCCCTGTCCCTGTATGCTTGCCGAGGGAGAAAGGGAATGTGTGACAGATGGCACGAAGGGGAATGTCTTCCTGCACATGTGGCCTTCAGCGTCCCATGGATCAGCTTCGGTGGTTTCAGAGACTTGCAAGTTTACCTGATCACCTTTATTTTCCAGTTTCTTCTTTGACCCAGTCACTCCACAGACGATATGTCTAGATGGATGTTATTTGTACTCTGCCCTGACTTTTTCTTTGAATACCACACATAAAGACTTTGAAAATAACTGAATACAAAAGTAGAAAAAAAAGTAGATTCTTCTATGTAATCCTTATTGGAGCCTGCCCAGAATTCCAAGCATTAGCCTCTGCTATAGCTTCTCTTTTTATTTTGAATAATTATTCCACATTCTACAGGAAGAATCTTTGTTTCACAGTTAAATTTGGTACATATTTTCATAGAAGAACCTTCTCTTCCTTGGAAAAGCCAAAGGAATGCTGAGGTGTGTTATCCTATGTATCTGGCTATTACCTGGGGAACAGATGACGCTATATGGAGCAGGAAAACTGGCGCATCACAGTAGCACGGTTTTTAATTTTTTTAAATATTTTTTAGAGAAACGCTATCTACTTAGAATAAGATACTAAACAAACAAATGCTAAAGAGATACTAAACAGACAGATTATACAGATACTAAACAAAACATTCTTTGATCACTTGTATCACTTATCTTCCCGCTGTTCATCAATTTGCTTGAGTGGGCACCAGTAACATCTCCATATGCCCTGTACGTGCTAGTGTAGTCCAAGGGCATCTGCTCTCTGCAGGAACACGAAGAGCCTCAAACCATTCCTTCAGGTCATGGGAATGAGGTCTATAATTGTTACTGGTATTTGGCATAACAAATACAACATGGGTAGCTTGCCAGGTTCTGCCGTGTGAATTCTTTGATAAATTTAAGTAAAATATATTAGAAGTTCCCTAAGTATTTGGAGAAGTACAAAACTTGTGAAAAAGTCTCCAGTTATCAGGAAGTTGTTTGAGGCCAGTCTGCCCCTAGACTACAAGTCGAGGCTGATTTAAGTGAAGACCGAGCCTTGTTATACAATGGTCTCCTGGTCTTCAGGCAAAGGCGCCCAGGCGCTGGAGACAGTGCAGGGTGAGGCGCTTGTCTGCCATGTGGCCAACACTGGTTCCCTGGAACCACAAAGGGCCTACCAGGAATCACTACAGTGATCCTGAGCACTTCCAGGCGTGGATCCCTTACACCCCTAAGTAAGAATTATTTCATAGAAAACACAGGTAGGTATCAGTCCTCATCTCGTTATCCTCTATCACTGTTGATAGCTTTGGGCCTTGTCCTTAAGACTTTTTCTTGAAAATAACTTTTAGAGACTCCCCTCGCCCCTGCTTTGTAGAAATCACTCAGGAGTTTCTTCTCTTCTTGTTCTGTAAAGATCTAATTTTATACCCAATCTGAATGATGCTGTGTGAATATGAAGCCTGAGAAGTGTTTTATTATTGCCACAACCAGAGAACAGGACTGTGGCAGTGGGCGAGCAGGCCAGAATCAATGTTTTAGTTTTCGTTGATGATTTTGGTCAAATGACTACTTACCCGTACCTCCATTACTTTCAGCTCTAGAAGGAAGATGATAATTGTACCTAAGTCATAAGGTTGCTGGGATAAGGAAGTGAATCAATACAGATGATGTTCTTAGGATGGTGCTTGGCATGGAGTCAATTGTGGGTTTGTCTTCATGATATTATCATCATCATCAAAGGCCCAGCCTCTAGCTGTATGGTGCAGCCGAGACTATTCCAGGGAAGGCTAAGAATGTGAACTTCTATAGAAAAGGAGGAACAAGACATATAATTTATGTGAGCCCCAAAGCCTAATTTGTGGTGGTCACACTGAGCTGACTTGTGGATTGAGTATGGCAGAGTGATAGTCTGTGATTGGGTAGCGAGAGGCCATGCCATGTTGTTCTGAGTCATGGGCACTTGCGCCACACTGAAGACTCTCCGTAGTTCTAGGGCAGGTCCATTGGAGAGGAAGTGAGGCCTTTACCAACAGTCAGTTCTGATTTGATGTCTAGGAACTGATCTGCCAGTCCAACAGGATGGCAGCCTTGGACAAGGTCTTAAGTGCAATCTTTATGCATGTCTCTGACGTCTCTTAAGGTTACCCAACCGACCTTCAGCAGCTCTGGGAGACAATCAGTACTTATGATTTTAAATCATTTGATTATTTAGGTTTGGGGGTTGGGCTGCACCCTGTGGTGGTCAGGGTGATGATTTAGGGATCACTCCTGGTGATGCTCAGAGAGCCAGAATCCCTCCTGGGTCTGCTGCATGCAAGGCAAACTACTTACCTGCTAGACTATCTTCATTCAGTAAAGATTTTAAGGAAAAGTTTAAATCTTTCATCTTATTCAGAAGGCAGAGAAATCTCCAAGTTATCAGGGGTCCCTTCTACCTCCAATTATAGAAGAAAAGGTCTGACAAATTGCTGTAAAGATTCTGCAGTTGCCAACTCACAACATTGCTACTTTAGAATGAAATCTTCAGCACAGGCATCCCTTCTCAGTGATATATGTCGCTCTTTAAGGTACATGGCGATACAATATTCATAAACCAATAAGAGAACAATAAAAGTACTCATTACCAGGACCAGAAAGATGGCCGAAAAGCTGGATTCGGGAGCCCGGGTTTGATCCTCATGCTCTCCTGTGCAGGAGGGATCTCTGAGCACTGAGCAGAGAGTAGCCCTGAGCAGAGTTAGGAGTGTCCTAAAAAAAGCCAGACTCCAGCGTCTCGTGGTTGAGACACAGGTATCTTCCGCTGATGAGCCCATTAGATTGTCAAAAACGTGTTCTTTGGGTCCTTATTTTTGGGAGGATCAAATCAACACAATAAACTCCTCCTGTTTTAGCTGAGATTTCTCTGGTACCTTTTTTCTTTAAAGACTTGGAAGTACTTTGTCAGGTTTTCCTCCTTGTCTGGGCACCTGAAGAGTCAGGGTTCATGGTAGACATATTTACATCTCTGAGACCTTTTGGGGTGAGCCAAATGCAGTCAGGTCTGAGATACCTGTAGCTGCTGGTGGTGGTGGTGGTGGGTGTGTGTGTGGGGGGGTGGTATGTGTGTGAGTGGTGGGATGTGTGGTGTGTATGTGTGGTACTGGAGTTAACTTCCTTTTCACCTGTTGTCCAAGGTTACACAATTTAGCTGTTCCTTGGGGCTGGGGAGATAGTATACGGATAAGTTCCTTAGCTGACACATGCCAGACCCTGGTTCCATCCCTGGCTCTCTGTATCCCTCAAGCACCACCCCTGGGCACAGAGCCAGGAGAAAGCCCAGAGCACCCTGGGATGTGCCCCCACCCCCAATAAAACAAACTATTTTCTTTTCCCATAAAACAAAAGGGAGTTTAGGAGCTCCAGATTCTGTCTCCTGCCCAAGCCCCCATGCCCCCTGTTGAGAAACCAATCTAGGGCCTGAGCAGGCTGGGGGAGAAAGCTCAGAAGAATGCTTCTTTGCTTCTTCAAGCAAACCACCAGAGCACCGTCCTCACCTCCTCCCAGTTTCCTGTCCCTCCCAGCGAAGGGATCAATTATCTCCCTCTGGGAACAGTTTACCCCCTGCTCTTGCGTCCAGTACCCTGCCTGCAATGCTAGCTTGCCGCCCAGCCTTCCCTGAATTAGGGCCCCCAGGTGCTGTCCTCGCGCAGGGGTTTGGAGTTTCCCCGTGCTAGGCTCTGCAGCACGGCTGGCTCACTGATTCTGTTATTCTACCTGCTCCCTTAGCACTGGCCAAAAGACTCACGTTCCTCTTCCTTGTTTCCAAGCCGCCTCCCTGAGAATGGCCCCCTGGGGGCTGGCAGTGCTGACGTCGAGTTGGTGGAGAGCAGAAAGGAGAGAACTGGAGGCAGGAGCGGGTAGAGGGCGAAGGACCTCGCACACCCGACCCTGGGTCCTCGCGGAAAGCTCCAGAGAGAGCGCCTAGGCCCTGCTGCGGGCCTGAGGTAACTTTTGGGACGCCTGAAAGGTTGTGCCCGGCCAGCGCCTCCCGCAAAGTTCCGAGCAGGTGAGGAGGGCGGGCGACCCAGCGGGGAAACGGGAGGGGGCTGCCAGGTGGAGAGAACTGCGGTGCTATGGCCAGGGCCTCAGCCGAATCACAAAGGTCAGTAAGACAAATTGCAATTCGTCTTGATGACACGGAGAGATGCGTTAGGAAAATTAAACAACGGTCCCCCAAACCCAAAGGTGCCCCCAAACCCAACCCAGACCAGCTGCTGCTTTACTAGCCTGCCGCGCAAACCCAACTAGGGGAATTCTCCACACAGGTGCCAGCCACTGGACTTCCTCTCTCCAATCTGCACAGGGTGTGTCCTCAAATTGTTTCCCAGGGGCCAGAGCGATAGCACAGCGGGTAGGGCATTTGCCTTTGCACGCAGCCGGCCCAGGTTCCTCGGCATCCCACATGGTCCCCCCGAGCACCGCCAGGAGTAATTCCTGAGCGAAGAGCCAGGAGTAAACCCTGAGCATTTCCCGGGTGTGACCCCCAAAAGCAAAAAAAAAAAAAAAAAAAAAAAAAAGGATAATAAATTAAAATTCTTAAAAAAGTTTCCCAGTGCAGTAGGGAGTGCGGGCGGGGGCGCATCTCCGGGGAGGCTTACTGTGTGCTAGCTGCGCGTCCTGGGTGCTGGGGGACCCACGCAGGAAGTTGGCGTCTCGGGTTTTGTTTGCTGCGGACGGCCAGCAGAGCCTCTGCGGACACTGGCACTGACGCCCACCCGCGGAGGCGCTAAATGCTTACCGATCCCCAATTTTCTGCGAGGCCTCTGCCGGCCTGGTCCGGCTGCCCCTTGGCTTTGTCGACGTGCCCCCGCCCGGTCCTCGCGTGGTGTGGGCAGAGCTCAGAGCTGGGCGGCTGCTGGCTCACACTGGCTCTGAGCTCGGCCACCGGCTCCCGAGGCCTGGGGCCATTCCAGGTGGTCGACACCTGTTTCCCTCTTGCCTCCTGGCTCTACCTTTTCGAAAATTTCTTACTGTGTTACAGCAGAAGGAAACTGGGGTTCAGGACACTGGACACCCCACCTGGGGCTTCTCTGTGACCAAAGTGGTGCTCTGAGTAGACCCCTTGAATTTCGTCCCAATCTCTGGTGCATGGACAGTGGGCTCCAACCTAGGAAGCACGGGGCGCGGGTTTCTCTAGAGACTGCAGCCGGAGTCCCAAGGGCACGGTGTCCTAGTCTCACGCCGGGCGGGGACTTGGAAGATTTCTCAGAGAAGTGAAACCTGAGAGTCTGGAGCAGAGGCAAACGCCCTCCTTTACCGTGTCTTTCCTCAGTGCCTCCGAGCTGTCTGCACGCAGGCTGTCCCCAGTCACTGCGGATCACGGTGACTCGCCCACCCCACGCTGTACCCGTGAGGCCTGGGGCGCCCCTTGCAGGCGGGGCTGGCAGCTCAGGCGCTCTGGACCCCCCTCTGTACCCTTGAGGCCTGGGGCGCCCCCTGGAGGCGGGGTAGGCAGCTCAGGCGCTCTGGACACCCCCCCACCCCCCCACCACCACCCCTTGAGGTCTGGGTCCTCTTCTGGCAGGGCTGGCAGCTCAGGCGCTCTGGAGCCCCTAGGCTGGTTGTACCCTTCCAGGTCCGGGCGCTCTTTGCACACTGGGAGAGGCCTGCAAAGCCCAAGACCCAGATGCGGCGGGAATCCGAGGCTCTGAGCTCTCTCTCCCCTGGGCCCGGCGTTAATTTGTGCCTTGATTAGGACGGCACGCCCCGCCCTGCCCGTCGCCTACCCAGGAAGGGCCGGCGCAGTGCGGGGCAGGCGTCACGGTTCCTAGGCATGGGGGTGACTCCTTCCCCGGGGGGGACTCCCACCCCTCCAGCTCCTTCTAGCACCAGTTCCTCCGCGCGGGAGCCCGGGGACTGATTTTCCGCTTCTCTCCGCGGCTTTGTGCCGTGGAGGAGAGCCAGAGCGCACCCGGGCTGCGCCGCACTCGGGAACTCGCGGTGTCCGCGATCCTTCCGGAGGCGCCCTCCGCGCCCCGCGGCTCCCTGCAGGCCTGCTCCCGAGCAGCTGCAGGTGGCCGGCCCCTCGCCAGCTGTCCCGAACATCAGTGACAAACCTCCGTGCGGGACCAAAGCAGCTGTTGGCGCGGAGGCTGGGCCGCTGCGGGACGCATCTGAGCGCCGGGCCTGGCTCTCGGGTCCCCGGCACCTGCCTTCCTCCCTGCACCCCGACCCGTTGGAGACGGACCGAGACACTCTCCCCTCGGGTCTCGCCTTCGGCCCGCGTCTTTGTCCCCGAGGGCGGTGGCGGGTCCAGTGGCGAGGAGGCCCCGGGGAGCTGCGGGTGGCCCCGGCGCAGGCTCTAGAAGGAGGAGGGTCACCTTCAGACGCACGGGCTGGGACGGTCCCAGCAGGACGCCCAGCTGTTGGCGCGGAGTCTGTGTTCCTGCATCCCGGGGTGCAGAGGGGCCCTCCTGGCCCGCGAGTCTCCACTCTCTGGCGGAGAGTGTCACGCGCCGGCCGCCTGTGACTCTCGCGCTGCTGAACGCAGGTTCCCGGGGTGCGGGTCCCCGCGTCGCTCCAGCGGTATCAAACGCTCATTACTGGCCACCTTGATGGCTTGTCGGGATACGGGGAGATGGGGAGGGGACGGCTTCATTTTTCTTTTTTATTTTACCCCTACGCTCCCAGCTAACGTTCCTAATAGTGAATAAAATGTAGTTTGCGACAGTGATGCGGAGATGGACTGGTCCCAATAAATGTCAGAAGATATAAGGCAAAAAAGTACTCTGCAACTGTGCCCCCCGACTGTATCGCTCCCACTTTGGACTAGGGACGCACTAAAATAACCTGTTAACACACACCAAAGTGCATCCCTATAATAACCTCCTCAATCATTTATTAAAAGTCGTGTCAAGCGGGCCCCTATAATTCATCTCTATGCAAATACATCAATGTCAGGCCATCAGTGTATTGCTCAGGGTTTTATTAAAGTGCATTCTTTTTAATTCAGCCCCGTAAAATACGATCCCCATTGCTCAAGAATTATAGCAACTATTAGAGTAACATATGGGCAACATGCACTCAGAAAATAAAAACCAACAGATAAAGTGGCAGGGTCACCTCGCAGGAGCAAACACTTAACAAAATAGCAGTGGGGTAATAGATTTACCCCCTCCCCGCTCTGCTCCCGACATTTGGCAGGAGGGTGTGATGGGCGTGGGCACCTTCCAAAAGATAAGGAGCTCCAATTTACTCTCCAATAGCCTCAGGGCAGCTCTGGGCACCCTCAGGCATAGGAGAGTCTTCCCAGGATTCCTTCTCTGCTCAAGTTCAACCTTCCCCAGGACTTAGGGTTGAAATCGTCCCCCCCTTTGTTCTGTCTCATCTCTGCTCTGTCTCTCCCCATCTCTTTATCTCTCTTCCTTTATTCTCCCCCACACCCCTTGCTGGGGGCACCACCTCCTGCTTACTTTCTGAGATGCTTTTCCCTCTGTCAGAATCTTGAGTACTGGCTGTCAAATAGTTTTTTTTCCTAGTGGAGGGCCAGGAGGGCCAGGCAGAAACCTTGTACTGAAATGAATCCAGGGCTGAATAATAACTCCTTTTAGCACCCAACTTGGAAGAAAGGTTGGCGTTCTCTGATCCCTGCCGCCTTTCTCCACTCTCTCTCTCTCTCTCTCTCTCTCTCTCTCTCTCTCTCTCTCCTCTCTCTCTCTCTCTCTCTCTCTCTCTCTCACACACACACACACACACACACACGCCCCCAACCTCCTGCACTGTATTATTTGGAGAATGAGAACGGTCCTTACAAATTTTGTGAAATCAGGAAAGCCAAAAGGGCAAGATAGTGGTGCCCCCATGTCTTTAGGCACCTCCAGATACGGTGGAGGTGGGGGGAGAGAGAGAGAGAGTGAGACAGAGAGACAGAGAGAGAGAGAGAGAGAGAGAAAGAGAGAGAGAGAGAGAAGGGATGACAAATCCACTGGGGAGAAGTCAGCAGCATCAAATTTAGTTTTTTATTTTTAATTGCTATTAGAACAATCAATTTCTAGAGGCCTGCAAATAAACCTCAAATCCCAAACACTGCTCAACCCTCACAGAAAAATAGATAGAAAAGGGGGAAAATCTCGCAAGTCCAATCTCCCCGCTTTAATGAGAGAGTCGCCCACATCCCTATCACCCCAGCATGGTAATTGAGCAGATCTATTAACTTGTTACACTAGATTTGTTTAAAGAGACTATTACACAGTCATTTAATCAATTTGTTACACTGGAGGTCCTGACTTATGAGACACTTGCCTTATGATTCCTTAATGACTGAATTAATTTGTTTTAATAAAACCAACATTGTGTACAAGTACATTTCTAGAAATGTAATTTTGGAGACAGAACAGTCCAATGCTTCATCTGATTAGGTCCTTTTTATGGTTTATCAAAGTCTGTAGTTTCTGACATAGCTCCTTGTACGGAGGATTTTTCTTTTTTATAGCGCCATTAATTTAATATGGATCATTAGTTCTTTATACACATGCATGTTCTGACAAATGTACCCAATGAATAATGCAGCTAATGTGCTTAGGCCCAAATGCATCACATCATAAACAGAGACCTCTGCAAAAATAGCAGTTGGGCACACCACCAGCTCCAAGGTGCTGCTCCACGGCGCTCACCAGGGTGCCTCTGAGTACTGACACTTAAGTCTTGTTTCTCAGGGTAAGACCTGTTCAGCCCTAAGATTATATCCACCCTAACTAACTGGGTCCAACTCTGTCATGCGCACAAATAGATTTATGGTGAATTAAGGTTGTCTTGAGAGCAGATGTGGGACAAGAAAATCGGTTTTGCTCTTGATGGAAACTGATGTGTGCAGAATAAAATGTAAATAAACAGAAAGTCCCCAAGAAAAAGGGACTTGATGCTATTGATTATGTAAAATAATTAGGACGTTACAAATGATAATGCACTACAGATAGTTGGCATTTATGCTGGATTTTTTTTGCAAGAAGAAACGATTTAGGCTCTGAAACACAACTTGAAAAATGGGGCACAGTTTGCGAGGCAATAAAAGAATAATCATGAAGGGATAGGAATGACCGGTTTGTAACCGATAACTGATATAAATGATAAGGGAATGAGTCTGCTGCAGAGGTGAACATTGGCGCTCAGAGGGATGGAAGTGGAGTGATACCCTGCAGGGTCGCTCCAGGCAGAAAGCGCTTCTGTATAATGTGGGTAGCTGCTCGCAAAAAGCCAAATATTGACTAAATAGCTTAACAATTATTACAAAGACGAAGGAGACGCTGGATACATTTTCAATAACAAGATACCTTACAAATCTCTCTTAATAATGTGAGACAGGCAGGCATTTGAACGTGATTTTATTTCAAATACTCTCGACTGCCCATGTATTAACAGTATATTTGAATGTCTTCATACCAGTCTTTTTGGGGTCCTTTTTGAAATGGAAATGGACATTAAGCTGATTAATGGATTTGAAAATAAAAATATGGCTCCCTCTGCTGTATCAAGAGTAATTATGATTATTACATGCCAGTGAGACTTAGCTGAGAGTTAGAAGACTAGAAAGAGACATGCTATTGCAATAGACTAACGAAGAAAACTCACCAAGAATTCAACTGAAGGTACATTATTTCAGATGTGTAGCTACTGATTTTGGTTAGACAATAGAATATTATTCCTTATGCTGCTTTCACTTGAAACTAGATTCTGTTGATAAGACAGGCTTCCTAAAAGCCATTCACCAGAATGTCTGTGGGTGATGTAAAGACTGCCACTGAAGTTTTGGTTTTGGAAGCGTCCAGTATTAGTAAAGCAAGAAAAATAGTTTTAGAAATCATGTAACTCTACGGTTCTGACATTTTCATAAGCTCCATTTATCATTTTCCCTTTCACTATAGCTCAGTGATTTCTCTGTCTGAGACAGGAATGTTTATGATGATAAATCAATGTTGTTTAATTAGATTCATCTTTACTTCATTTTAATGTTAGCTGGAAATGTATTTCTTTAGTTTATAAAAATGAATGATTTAATCACTTGCTGATATAAAATAAGTGGCATGAGACCAAAAATCAATGTTGGATCCTTTTTTGAAATTTTTTGATTTATTTTTGGTTCCTTATGTAATGTTTTACCTTCCTGCATTGACAAATGAATTTTATATATTTCTTCCTATTTCCAAGGAGCTAATGCAAAATATATTTGCTATTTATTGCAAAGTAAATGAATTTGACCTTTTGCCCATTTCACCAGATGCTATTTCTGACCATCCCAAAAAGCCTGTTTAAAGTCAACAACTGAAGCATTTGAGGTCACAAGACCAACTCAAGGTCATTTTAATACTTGCAAAAGGTTAATTAGATCACTACATTAAAGTAGGGATAGACTCTTACCAACTTCTTAAATAAGCACATGCAAGCTTCTCTCTTACCTTTTATAGTTTCCTCAGAGATTCTAGCTCATTTCTCAGAATGATAAAAAGAAATATAAACTTTAAGTTTTTCCTCCCAAGTTTTGGTCATATCTGTCATTATTAGATAGATACTTAGCTATGTAACACACTTCACATACACTTCAACATACTTTACATATTCATGTAATCTCAGTAACTGTCAAGTAGGTATAATTCGAATTTTCATTCTTTTGATCATCTCTATTTTACAAATGAAAATACTGTATTCTCAGGGAACTTTCCTACTTGGCAAGATGAACTGAAGTCAATGTATATTGAGTTCAGACTCAGGCTCAAATTAAACTGCTATACTGCACTGCCCTCACAAATGCAGCAACATCATTTTATTTTGTTTATTTATTTTCAGCTTTTTGAGTCACACCCAGCAATGCTCAGAAGTTATTCCTGAGTCTGCACTCATGAATTACTCCTGGTGGTTCTCAGGGGACCATATGGGATGCCAGGGATGGAACTTGGGTCAGCCACATGCAAGGCAAACGCCATTTTAACTCACAGAGCCTTCTTCAGTTGCAGCTGTTACCTTTGCAGAGTTTGAATGGACAGATGTAGAGAGTCTAAGAAATATATACAGCTACCTTTAGTTTGGGAGAAGTGGGCTTTGGACTGGACTGGACTTTAGAGCCCTGTAATTGACAAGTGTTTGGTATGTTGGTGAGCGAGAGTTTGATGAAAACTCTCCCAGGTGTATTTGGCAGGAAATATCAACTATGAAGGTCTGCCTGCCTTCTGCAGGTGACAACTTCTTTTGGAAACTGAATGAGGTATAGGAGTGTTTGGCAAGTTGCCTCTTGGTGTGCTGGGAAAACTGATTTATTGAACAATTTCATATGACCCTCAAAGAACAGATTTGAACTCTGAGAGGGGTTTTCTTTTAGGATTCTGTTGCTCCTAGAGAGAAATTTCTTGGGATTAAAGAGACTGACCCACTGTTGATTACATTATGTTAGTTCACAGTGGTATCCCTCAGGCAAAACTCCAGGAGATAACTGGAAATGGGTTTAGGATTAGTTAGAAACTTTAAGATAATCATTTTCCAAATTATTTTCACCCTTTTCCAGGACAGAGCAATAGTAGCTCCCTTTGGGCTCAGTTCCCGTCAGCCCACGCAGTGGTTCCCCCTTAGAACCACAGGAGTAAGTCCTGAGCACCCGTGGGGTGGCCCCCAAACAAAACAAAAAGCCAGAGTTACTTTTTCTGATGACTGGGAGGAGTTGCTATTCCAACTTTATACTTCAGCATGGCATTTCGTTTTGCCACTTTTTACGACGTTTGTCTCTGTAGGCTGGAAGGAATATATATTGAAGACAAAGCACACACATTCTTCTCTTCAGACTAGTCAGTCATTCTTCAGATTGTGTTTTTACCTGATCTCGGAAATGCAATTTCTGGGATTCTTGCAGCGACTGTTTTATTATAAGCTTATATTTAGGACAATTATTATAGCAATACATTTAGAAACAATTAGGAAAGAAACATATTTTTTGGTAGTCACTAGAAGATAGACTCTATTATTCTTTATATTCTTCAATTTAGGCCCTTGATCGCTAAAATTGTTGCCTGTAGAATTAAAACACACAGCTTTTTCCAGCTCCATCCCACTGCCAGTGTCTGTATTTTTCCACCAATGACCCCAGGTACTGTCCTACCCACAACTGACCTCCTTGTAGGACACATTTTTAAGTTTAAGTTTTGTAGTGTGGGTCCCATGGTTTCCGTAGTGTTGACTAGTGGTCACACATATATATATATATATGTGTATATATATATATATATATATATATATATATATATACACATATATATATAGATGAGCTCAAGGTCCCTGCCTCTGCCCCGTGCACCTATTTAACCCTACACCTCTCCCCTCCCTCTTCTTTTCTTTCTCTTTTTCCATCTTTTTGCCATACTTGGTGGTGCTCAGGACTTAATCCTGGTTCTACGCTTAGGGATTCTGGTTGCCTTGCCATACAGTTCACTTGGTTTAGTGAATTCTAAAAACGATGCTTCAACTGTGAAATATAGTCAAACCATGACTAGGTCGAGCATGTCCCTAAGGGTGTGTCTGGGTTCCCTTCTTTGGTGTTCTTCTGGATTTACTTTGGACTGTAGGACTGCTCTTTCCTGTGGGGGCTTATGAAACGCTATGCTCTGTCCTAATAGTCTGTTTTGTTTTACCTTTTTATATCATGGCGTCTTGTGATTTCATTTTATCACTATATTTTATAATCTTAAATCCTGCTGAAGTTCCATTGTATATGAAAATGTAGCATCTTCTGGCTTATTATTTATATGATTGAATTAGGTGGAAATCTCTAATTTTCCTGTAATGATGTTTAACATAAAGTTGGCTGTGTTTATTGGTAGCTGTTGTTATTACTATGGCTATGCTTTATTTATTTGTTTATTTATTTTGGCTAACCATGACCTGGGGCCTCCTCCTGTAAGTGCTCCACTTACTGGGCTAGCAATTCATGTGAAGACCGAGGATGTGATACTACTTGGTCCTACTGCTTGGGGATCACCTGAGTCACACATAGTGGTTCTTAGGCATTTGTCTCCAGGTCAGTCTCTGGCAATGCTTTGGGAAACATATGATGGAGTGGGATTGACTAAATGCAGGGCATGTATTGTAACCCTTGTACTGTCTCTCTGGAACTTCAGTTATTTTATTTCAGTTTGAGAAAAATTGAACAAAATGTTATATAGGTTTAAGGCATATGATATGAAAATTTCATATAACTATTTGTTCTGTTTCCTTCCCTCCCTCCATCCCAGCTGGATCAAACAAAGGGAGGGCCATAGCATGCACGCACAAGGCTTGCGCTCTTCCAGGAAGTCAAATCCCTGACTACGTATATATTGTGCTCGCTGTAGTAAGTTTAGCAAGCACATCCTTTATCCCACAGCATTGCCATTTATTTTGTGGTATGATGAGAATATTTAAGACATTTTCTCTTAAGAATTTGAATTTTATATATTTTTTTTTGTTTTTTTGGGCCACACCCTGCAACACTTAGGGGTTACTCCTGGCTCTTCTCATTACTCCTGTGCTCGGGGGACCATATGGAATTCTGGGGACCTAACCCCGGTTGGCTGCGTGCAAGGCAAACACCCTACCCACCGTGCTATTGCTCCTGCCCCAAGAATTTGAAATTAATATGGTATTAATTACTCTTAATAAGCATTCTGAACATATTTCACAGAGAAGAAATATCATTCAGTATTTTTCTTTCTCGTCCGACTTATTTCACTTAGTATAAAGCTCTGAAGATTCATTCATATTGTTGAATGTGGAGAAATATTTTTGGTTGAATAATTCCTATAAACTAAATGTCTGTCTCCTATAAGCTTAGATATATTTATATCTATATTATCTATTCTAATGAATATATATCTATCTGGCGTATCCCTGACTATAATATCTCTTATCAATTGATCACATTTTCTTTTATTCATTTCTTTGTTGGTAGATTCAGGCTGTTTCCATATCTGGCCTACTGTTACCAAAATGCATGGGGATATCTCATTGAGATTTTTAAATATATCTCTGTCTATCACCACAAACAGATTTGCTGGGTCATTTGGTAGCAAACCCAGCACTAGAGATGCGAGTGCACATCTCGAGGGAATGCAGGCAGTACCTGTGCCACAAACCCAATTTTTAATTTTTTTTTGTTTTGCTTTTTTCTTTTTTTGGGTCACCCCTGGTAATGCTCAGGGGGCTACTTCTGGCTCTTTTGCTCAGAAATTATTCCTGGCAGTGCTCAGGGGACCATATGGGATGCCGGGGGATCAAACCCGGTAGGCCATGTGCAAGGCAAAAGGCCTACCCGCTGTGCTATCACTCTGGCCCAAACCCACTTTTTTTTCTTTTTGGGTCACACCCAGCCATGCTCAGGGGTCATTCCTGGCCCTACACTCAGGATTTACTTCTGGCGGTGCTCGGGGACCATATGGGATGCCGGGGACTTGAACCCGGGTCGGCCATGTGCAAGGCATACACCCTACCTGATGTGCTATCACTCCGGCCCAAAACCCACTTTTTAATACCTCTGGAAACCATGATTATAATTTTATTACTCATTTTTTTTTCAACCTGCTCCTTGAGGTGTTGCAGGTGCGACTGCAGTGCCCGCTGCGTTGGTAGGTGGCAGACAGGAGACAGGCTTGTCTACACCCAGGGCTCTGCCCCGTGGGCCCTGGATGGTTGATGGTCTGACATAGAAAAAGGCTGAACCCCTGAGATGAACCCAGAGCCACGGCAGAGTCTGGCAAGCTACCCGTGGTGTATTCAATATGCCAAAAACAGTAACAATAATGGACCTCATTCCCAACGAATGGAGATTTTACTGGTGTCCGCTCGAGTAAATCCATGAACAACGGGAAGACAAGTGAAGTGATGGTAGTTCTGTTATTTTGAAATAAAAACTACCCCCAAGTTGTTTTTCACAATTAACAAAATGCATGGGGATATCTCATTGAGATTTTTAAATATATCTCTATCTATCACCAGAAACAGATTTGCTGGGTCATATGGTAGTTCTGTTTTTTTTGAAATAAAAACTACCCCTAAATTGTTTTTCACAATTAACTGTACCAACTTAGATTTCTACCAGTGATGCATGTGATTACCTTTTTTCCATATCTTCACCAGTATTTGTTATTTATTGCCTTTTTATTATAATATCCATTCTCATAAGTTTTGGCTACATATATATGCACGCATATATGCACATATATACATCTATATATATTTACATCCATAGCATCTTGTGACCATCTAGACTATATATATATGCATATATATACATATATATTTAATATATTTAGCTGGCATCTTGTGACCATCTAGAATATATATATGTACATATATATATATATATACATACATACATATATATTTAGCTTTGGGGTCACACCTGTATTCCGTGGCTACTCCTGTTACTGTGCTCAGGGGTCACTCCTGGCATTTCTTGGGGGATCATATTGGTGCTGGAAATCCAACTGGGTCAACTGCATGCAAGGCTTTACCCCCTGAATCTTTTCTTTGATTCTTGAGGTGATATTTTATTGTGATTTTATTTGTATTACCCTAGTGCTTAGTGATGCTGGACCTCTTTCCACACCTGTAGACTGTATTTCTTCCTTTGAAAAGTGTATATGAATAGTCTGTCCCCATTTTAGATGCAGTTATGTGGTTGGGTTTTTGCCGTTGAATTGTGTGAGTTCATGGCCGATGTTAATAAGGCCGAGATGTGATAAGAACAACAACCATGTCACAATGATTCTGATACAATTCAACTCTTGGGAATGAGTCCTGAATTCTGAAGAGCGCTGCTCTGAGTGGTACTGTGGCTGACATTTTATATTTGGTACTCAACTAGAAGGAAGAGTCAGTTTGAAGACAGGTCTCCCCTGCTCCTTTTATAGGAGAGCAATAAACATGGCTGTATCTCATTAAATTTAATGAGCCTTCATAAAATAACCATTACATTCTGAAGGTAATGAAAGAATAGCTTTGATGGTTAGTAAATAAACTACCAAGGGCAGTTTAATCACATCTCAGGACTGCCTGGATATAGGTGACATCCGAAAGGGCTCTGGCAAATTTTTTTTGGTGGTAAGACCAATTCAGGGTATATCTGGCTTTACTTTTTTGAAAACTCACATGCAACACTTCATATTTACTTATAGTGTTCCTCACTATATTTTGGTTATGAGATGTGATTAAATGGATTGGCTTGAAAACCTGCTAAAGGATTTTCTGTATATCATGTCACTGATATTGAATTTGAATACTATCTTCATAGGTTAGACTAAATAATTTATCTTATAAACATAGAGGTAGAGCAGATTGAATAGAATATGCAAATTTATGTAAATAACCCTACAAATTCAGACTCTTCTGATCCAAGAGCCTTGGTACTTTATAAACAGGGCTGTAGCATTGTAAATCAGGAGTTATTAACCTGTGGTCTGTGGCCCAGTAGGGTCCTGAATTTATATGCAAAATTGCATGCCTCTGTATTTTTCTGGAGAGACGGTCCATAGCTTTCATTCTATTCTCAAAGGAGCTCACCATGGAAAGAGTCTAAGAACCACAACATAATATAAATAGCCTAGATGGTCATATTAAATCAAATTGCATTTACGCTCTGCTTTTTCAGAAAGAGTTCTTAATTAAAATAAGAAGCCTGCTTCTTATTTATGATTTGACCAGAAGTTTTTGACTTTTTTAATGAAATCCTTAGGATTCTTTTGTGGATATATAAATTAAAAAATTTCTACTTTTTTATGTACTTTCCTGCTTTTCATGTACTCTTCTGTATATGAATATTTGGTACTGCTTTCCACTCTACACCTTTGGTACTTTTCAGTAATTTTTTCAATCTTTATTTCTTGCAGTTACTTCTGGCACCAAGTCATTGAAGTCTTTGGTTAAACGAAATGAATCTGCAAACTGCCTAAGTAGTAATAAAGAAAAATGAATCTCACTGGCCCCTTATTAGGCTACTCTTCCCCACCCACAGTTTCTTTTTTACCTAAAGACTGTCTTAATTTATCTAACAATAACCCTATTGTTTCAAACATGAATATAGCAGGAACATAATAAAGCCCCTAGATTATTCCTGCAAAGTAGTTGAGCAGCTACGGAGCTGTGGTTATGACCACAAAATCTAGGTAGGTGAAGCAGAGACTTAGGACATCAGGGCTGGAAGTAATCGCTGACATTACAGGATTCTTCTTTTCCAAATTTTAAAAGGTCTGAACTAGAACTGTTTTGTTTTTATTTTTAACTAAGATTAAACCTAAGGCCCTCATATATGGGAAGTGTGTAATCTATCACTAAACCCATACCAGACCTGAGGGCTGAGATGCAATTCAATATTTCCTAATGTTGAGTCACCAGGGACAAATGTCTTATGGGGTCAAAATAAGCCCACAATTCACAATGCGTAGCAACTCACACTTGATTTCCAATGTGGCCATTCCTTTTTGTCAAATGATTGTATGTACAGGCATGTTCATGCAGGATGTATATCCACACACAAAAATAAATATATAGACACACATACACAAAAAGTGCTACTTAATATAGAATGGATGATTTTTCTTTTCTTTGATGCCAACAAATTTCTGTATAAGCAAAACCATTTCTTATTTTATAGTGTGGAATCACCCTCAGCATGAAGGCATTCTGGGTTGGGAGACAGACACTTTGAATAGAACTGGTTTCATTGTTTTAATTAAAACATAGACA
>JAJIBD010011214.1:0-33520 GCA_021461705.1 Cryptotis parvus
ATCTATCTATCTATCTATCTATCTATCTATCTATCTATCTATCTGCTCTTATCTATTTATTTTTGAATGGCACATGACAGTGCTCAGAAGTCTGTACTCAGGTATTACTCCTGGTGGGCTTGGGGACCCTATGGGATACCGGGATAGAATCTGGGCTGGCTGGGTGCAAGGGAAGTGCTCTGCGTGCTGTTCCCTATTCCCCTGACTTTTAAAGCATTGTGCGATATATGAATGCCAGAATAATTATGAGTGCTGCCTCCAAACACTCAGACTAGGTGCCAAAGAATTGCTGTGTTACATTTTGTGTTGATGATTATATCAGCTAGCAAGAGCTTCTTTGGGACCATCTTAATACCTAGCTTCTTGTACTGTGGACCAAAATCTCTCATGAAGTTGTATAACCAGGTGTGGGGATTGTGAGAATTCTGGTATCTGTGAAAAGTTTCTGAATGTGCAACAACCAAAAAAGCTATTAAAAATCAACTGTATCACGGATCTGCGGTGGTCTTGGCAGCACTAACCCATGTCATATTTTTTCAGTAAAGGCATCACAAGAGAAAACATTTTAAGAAGCCCTGGTTTCAATATGGACATTTCTCCAAAAACTTGATATTGGGCTCCCATTTGACCCAGCAACACCACTCCTAGGACTATACCCTGGAGATCCAAAAAACACACAGATGAAGCACTATCTGCACTTCTATAGTCATCACAACACTATTCACAATAGCCAAAATCTGGAAACAACCTGAATGCCCGAGAACAGAAGAATGGAGAAAGAAATGATGGTACATCTACACAATGAAATACTATGCAGCTATCAGAAAAACAGAGTCATGAAATTTACCTGCAAATGGATTGATATGGAAATTATCATGCTGAGTGAAATTAGTCAGAAGGAAAATGATAGTTTAGAATAACTGCATTCATTAGTGTGATATAAATATATACCAGTGTTCTACTAGTTGTGGGAAATGGTAAAGCCAGACTAGAACTCAGCATTGAATGTACACAAAAGGATTTACATGATAATCCCTAAATGTCTGTAGGGCAAATCATAATGTGTAAGAGAAGGGAGAGAGACAGACAGAAAGAGAGAGAGAGAGAGAGAAAAAGAAAGCGCCTGCTATAGAGGCAGTCTGGGGGAGTGGGGAGGAAATTTGGGGACACTGGTTATGGGAATAGGGCACTGGTGGAGGGACAGGTGCTGGAACACTGTATGACTGAAACTCAATCATGAACATCTTTGTAAATGTATATCTCATGGTGGTATAATAAAAATTTTTTAAAGCGAAGCCCTAGTTTCTTATAATCCATTTATTATTTCAGGGATGGTGCAGTGGGGTAGATGGTTGGATCTATTAGGATACTCAAGGCTCTAGTAATGTTGAGTGGCCACTACAACATCTATAGTACATCTATGGCATTTCATGAATCTTTACCACACTGGGTTACTATAACACATTTTGGCATTGATTGAGGCACCAGGAAAATTCCTCTTGAAATCATTCATGTCAGCTCATTCAATACAATACCTTCCTATGAATTGTCTTCAGGTTTCCAAAAGGTGGGTCTTGTACATGTAACTGATCTTAATTAAATTCAATTGTTTTTATGCCCGTGTGGGACACATTGCTTTCTATCAAAGGAGAAATATTCTAATAGTTAGAATATTAGGTATCACCCAACTCCCTGAATATTTATACATTGAATAAATGTTTATACATTGAAGAGTAATTGAAAGATAATATGCGAGAATACAAAAATATGAATGGTTCAATTAACAAATATACAGATTTAGAAATTAATATTTAAAACCAAATGGATGACATAATAATCAATCACTTTCCCTCTATTAATCCTCAAATATAGAATTTGAGGATTATGAATTTGTTTCCTGCATCAAATGACTAAATATGTATCCAATGACTAAATCTCTGCCTTAGTTAAGATTCTGAACCACAATCATATTTTTCTCTCATTTTTATCCTAAATAAAGTGGAATCAACAAAATCACTTGCCCAAAGAAAGAAAGATCAATAAATTGAGAATCTTAACATTCAGTTTTTTAATTGAACCACAGTGAGATACACAGCTACAAAGTTGTTCATGATTGTGTTTTGTCATAAAATGTTCAACACCCATCCTTACTCCAGTGCACAATTTCCACTACCAACTCCCTTTTTAAAAAAATTTATTAGAAAAATTTTCTGTGACATACTGTTTGTTCTGCTACAGCTATTTTTTTTTTGTTAAAAAAAAAGAACTGTCTCTTCTATCTTGGTCACTGTTTCTTTTCGAGGTGCAGAAGCTCTTCAGTTTCATGTAGTCCCATATATTTATATTTTCTTCTAGTTGCTTTGTTAATGGTGTTTCACCTTTGAAGATGTCTTTAGCTTCAATGTCGTGGAGGGATTTTCCTATATTTTCTTCAACGTACTTTATGGAATCAGGTCTGATATTGAGATCTTTAATCCATTTTGATCTGATTTTTTGTGCAAGGTGTTAGACACAGGTCCAAATTCATTTTTTTACATGTAGCTGTCCAGTTTTCCCAGCACCACTTGTTGAAGAGGCTTTCCCTTACTCCAGTTTGGACTCTTTGCACCTTTATCAAAGATTAACTGATCATATTTTTGAGGGTGGGTGTCAGGATACTCAACTCTATTCCATAGGTCCACAGGACTGTTTTTATTCCAGTACCACGCTGTTTTAATTACTGCTGCTTTGTAGTAGTTTGAGGTTGGGAAAGGTGATGCCTCCCATCTTCTTCTTCCCAAGGATTGCTTTAGCTATCCGTGGGAGCTTATTATTCCATACGAATTTCAG
Organism: Cryptotis parvus; assembly: GCA_021461705.1. Taxonomy (NCBI): domain Eukaryota; kingdom Metazoa; phylum Chordata; class Mammalia; order Eulipotyphla; family Soricidae; genus Cryptotis; species Cryptotis parvus. The sequence goes on from JAJIBD010011214.1 coordinate 2,830, forward strand.
GAGTGTTTGGTCAATTTCTTTAAAAAATTTCATGGGAATCCTTATAGGAGCCGCACTGAATCTGTACAAAGCTGTAGGGAGTATTACCATCTTGACAATGTTAATTCTCCCCCATCCAGGAGCAGGTAATGTGTTTCCATTTCCTCGTGTCCTCTTTTTATTTCTTGAAGCAGTGTCTTGTAATTATCTTTGTATAGGTCCTTTACACACATGGTTAAGCTGATTCCTAGGTATTTGATTTTTTGTGTCACAATTGTGGATGGAATCGATTTCTTTTTTTTTAAGTATTTTATTATACCACCGTGAGATATACAAATAAAAAAGATATACAATTAAAAAGTTCATGTTTGGGTTTTGGTCATACAGTGTTTCAGCACCCGTCCCTCCACCAGTGCCCATCTCCCACCACCAACATCCCCGGTTCCCTCCCCCTTCCCCAGTCCTGCTCCATGGCAGGTTCTTTACTTCTTTCCCTTTCTCTCTCTTTCTCTTTTCCTTCCCTTCCAGACTATGGATTACAGAACATACATTAAAAGGTTGTCATGTGTATCCTTTTGCCTCTATTTAATGCTCAGTTCTAGGTTGGCATTAGTACCCTCGACTATTATTAGCACCCTGTTCCATTTTCTGTCTTACCTAAACTCTGACTCCCACACGTTTGTGATAATTTCCACCTTTGACAAGATCTCCTGATATATGTTTCACTTGACCTTGGATATTGGTATCATAATATGTACATATATATTTATGCCAGGCACTGGTAGAACTTTACAAGAAGAAAACAAACAACCCCATCAAAAATGGGGAGAAGAAATGAACAGAAACTTCAGCAAGGAAGAAATTCGAATGGCCAAAAAACATATGAAAAATGCTCATCATCACTAATCATCAGAAAGATGCAAATCAAAACAACAATGAGATATCACTTTACACCACAGAGACTGGCACATATTCAAAAGAGCAAGAACAACAAGCGCTGGCGTGGATGTGGGAAAAGGGGACACTCATCCATTGTTGGTGGGAATGCCGGCTGGTACAGCCTTTCTGGAAAACAATATGGACTTTCCTCCAAAGACTAGAAATTGAACTCCCATTTGACCCAGCCATACCACTCCTGGGAATCTACTCTGGGAAACCAAAAATACGCAGCGGAAACACCATCCCTACTTTTATGTTCATAGCAGCATTATTCACAATAGCCAGAATCTGGAAGCAACCAGAGTGCCCGAAAATCGATGACTGGATAAAGAAGCTTTGGTACATCTACACAATGGAATACTATGCAGCTGTTAGGAAAAATGAAGTTATAAAATTTGCCTACAAATGGATGGACATGGAGAAGATTATGTTGAGCGAAATTAGCCAGAAGGAGAGAGACAGATACGGAATCGATTTCTTAATATCCCTTTCTTCTCTTTCGTTATTTGTGTATAGGAAAGCCACCGACTTTTGGGTATTGATTTTGGACCCTGCCACTCTACTATACATATCTATTGTTTCTAAGAGTTTTTGGGTCGAGAGTTTAGGGTTCTCTAGGTATAATATCACAGAATGGGAAAGAATGTTCACCCAATACCCATCTGATAAGGGGTTAATATCCAGGATATATCAGGCACTGGTGCAGCTATATAAGAAAAAAACAGCCAACCCCATTAGAAAATGGGGAGAAAAGATGAACAGAAACTTTGACAAGGAAGAAATCCGAATGGCCAAAAAGGCATATGAAAAAATGCTCATCATCACTAATCATCAGAGAGATGCAAATCAAAACAACAGTGAGATATCATCTCACACCACAGAGAATGGCCCATATCCAAAAGGGTAAAAGCAACAAGTGCTGGCTTGGATGTGGGGAAAAGGGGACTCTCATACACTGTTGGTGTGTGAATGTCGACTTGTACAACCTTTCTGGAAAACAATATGGACATTCCTCCAAAGACTAGAAATTGAGCTCCCTTTTGACCCAGCCATACCACTCCTGGGAATATACCCTGGAAAGCCAAAAACACAGCGGAAACACAATCCGCACTTTTATTTTCATAGCAGCACTATTCACAATAGCCAGAACCTGGAAACAACCAGTATGCCCAAGAACTGATGACTGAATAAAGAAACTGTGGTACATCTACACAATGGAATACGATGCAGCTGTCAGAAAAAATGAAGTTATGAAATTTTGCTATAAATGGATGGACATGGAGAGAATCATGTTGAGTGAAATTAGTCAGAAGGAAAGAGAGAGACATAGAATGACTGCATTTATTTGCATGACATAAATATACCAGGTGATCTTACCAAAAGTGGAAATTACCACAAGCGCGTGGGAGTCAGAGGTTTGGTTAGAGAAGGGAACATGTGTGAATAAATGTCTAAAGGTCTGATACCAACATAGAACTGAGCATTAAATACAGACAAAAAATGCAAATGATGGTTTCTAAGTGTACGTAGGTCAACCCACAATGTGTGGGAGAAGGAGGAGAGGGAGAGGGAGAGAGAGAGAGGGAGATAAAGAACCTGCCATTTAGGCAGGATGTGGGAAGGGGGAGGGAACTGGGGACATGGGTGGTGGTTGAGGGGCACTGGTGGAGGGCGGGGTGCTGGAACACTTTGTGACCGAAACCCTTAAGAGTGAACAACGTTGTAATTGTTTATCTCACGGTGGTATAATAAAATGTTAAAAACAAAAAAAAAGAAAAAAAAAGAAAAGAAAATGCTGTTCACAAACGTGACAGCAGCAAAATTCTTTTCTTGCAGCAGGGGGCGCACCTGTCTTGCCACGTGCCAACCAAGCAAGACAGGCACTCCCTCATGGACTCCTGGTGCTACATACAGTGTGTGGGCTCTGGGGCACTCCAGCCACGTGTGTGTGAGCAGTCTCTCTCATCTCAGCTCTTCACAAGCAGAGGATCAATAGGAGCATGAGTTCCACCAGTTAATTGCTTCTCTGACCTTCAGCTCCTTTGCAAACCCATCTCTTCTGCCGCCTCCATGTCCCTTACTATGAAAACAATAAATTAGATCCAGAGAGATGGTAGAGGAGGTCAGACGCTTGCTTTCTGGAAGCCATTTCAGTCAATCCAGGTTGGATTTCCAGCTCCACATATGATCCACTGAACCTTATCAGAGGTCACTCCTGAGCAGAGCTGGGCAGGATTCAAACCATTCTCTCACCCATCCCGAAAAATAAAAATTAATAACAATAGTATATTCAAAATTTCTAGAAATTGGATGCAAGCAACATTTGGAGATTCTAATCATGCTTCCTGAAAAAGCATCTTTCCCCCAGAAATAGATGATATGATATTACTCAATATTTCTTATATTTAAAATAATTGCAGTGTTTCTGGAAAAAGATTATTTGATATAAAACATATTATTTAATTATATCCAGGAAACTTTGATAACAGAATGAAATAAAATTTTTATAAAAACCTCTAGCTTGGATTTCAAAGCCACTTAAAGTTACATTTTAGGGGCTATCCAGTTATGGAGTTTGGGGGCTAGCCAGTTATGGGGGCTTCAGTTTTTCTAGAGATGTGGGAGAGAGGTATAGCTTAGGGGGGGGGGGGGGGGAAAATATTCAAATCACAGAGTCAACAATACTGAAAATCTGAGCTGTAACCACTGAACTAATGTGTCTGTCAAGGTGGCTGGCAGGAGGTGGGGAGGGGAAGGGGAGATGGCGTATAGGGGCACTGGTGGAGGGATGTTGGTATTGGTGGTGGGACTGGCATTGAAATATCTTATTCCTGAAACTCAGCTATCATTAACTTAGCTAGTCACTATTATTTAATGAAATAAAAATTATTTCAAAATATTACATTCTTTCAAAAGATATTCCAGTCATGCTTTCTGTGGTAGGATTCACTGACAGAGCTGATAATTGGGAAAAATTTGACTTACCTTTAATTCCCTTCATGTTCCTTATTGGAGGAGGTCACACACCCCTTGAGTTTTAATTGTGCAATGAAAATGGAAATATTAATAAGACTGTAAAATGTGAACCTTTATTAATAATTATATAATTCAAATTATATAATCAAAAATTTCTAAGACCTGTTGCTTATCTTTTATTCAGAAACATAACTCATTATAACATATTATAAGATAACAGAATTTATTGTTATATAAATATGAAATTATATTTTTTGGAAAATGTCATGAAACCATGAAGCTGAATTTTAAATTTATTTTAAAAATTTCTTAAAATTAAATCCCCATGAGATACACAGTAACAAAGTTGTTCATAATTGGGTTTCAGTCACATAATGTTCCAACACCCTTCTCTTCACATGTGTACATTCCCACCAGCAATGAACCATGAGTTTATATAAAGGAACAATCATTTTATGTAAAGGAACAACCATTTCTCTGCTTCATTAGAGGAGAGAGAAAATTTCTGGAGACAAAAAGTTTTTTCCTATTAACTTTTAATGAATTTATATTCATTTATTTATTAAATTATGAATTTAATGAATTTATAATCCAAGGGATGCAGTAAAATAGGGTCTTCAGCTATGGACATTTGTAAACATGTGAAGTTGGGAGGAGGTGAGGTGTTCAGAGTTTAGAACTCTGGAGACCAGAGAGTTCACAAAGAAGGAATAATATGAAAAATGATTCACATCTAGTCTGGGCTCTTGGGATCAGGAAATCAGTGCCGAATTCCTTTCTGTCCAGACCAGTGTCTATGGGGAAATTAGGTGCAAATGGCTGAAATAACAAGAGGGAACTCTAGCTAGTGAGCAGAAATGGGGAACTGTAAATATCCCTTCAGCAGCCAGGCCTCAGATCCTGATTTGTGAGTGACCAGAGCAATAGTACAGCAGATAGGGCATTTACCTTGTACACGGCCCACCCGGGTTCAGTCCCTGGCATCCCATATTGTCCCCTGAGCATCACAGGAGTACCCCAGGGTGTGACCCAAAAGGGAAAAAAGAATCCTGAACTGTGAGGTGTGATGAGCATCACGATCATTGCTTTTAAGACTCTACTTCTGATCAGAGACCAATCAACACTCTAGTCCTCACCTCTGATGGTCTGCAAAAACATTTTCCATCTAGCATCAGTCCTCCATGGCAGAAATCAGACCTTCACTGGGAGAAGATCTTTGTAGAAACGCCTTTCAGGTGAGTCTCAGATCCAAGAGGTACAGCAGAAAATATAAGACAGGAAATAAGAAATTTCAACTGAGGTCACAGGATTTCTTTTATTTCACTGTGAATCACAGTGAGATACACATTTATACAGTTTTTCTTGACAGGATTTTAGTCTGTTTCATATAATGTTCCAACACTTACCCCCTTCACCAGTGTACACGTACCACCACCATATCCCCAGTTCTCCCCTTCATTTCTTTTTCTTTCTCTCTTTCTCTCTTTCTTTCTCTCTTTCTCTCTTTCTCTCTTTCTCTCTCTTTCTCTCTTTCTCTCTCTCTCTCTCTTTCTTTCTTTTCTTTCTTTCTTTCTTTTTCTTTCTTTCTTTCTTTCTTTCTTTCTTTCTTTCTTTCTTTCTTTCTTTCTTTCTTTCTTTCTTTCTTTCTTTCTTTCTTTCTTTCTTTCTTTCTTTCTTTCTTTCTTTCTTTTTCTTTCTTTCTTTCTTTCTTTCTTTCTTTCTTTCTTTCTTTCTTTCTTTCTTTCTCTCTCTCTTTCTTTCTCTTTCTTCTGCCTCTCCCTACCCCTCTCCCTCTCCCCCTCCCCTCCTCCTCCTCCTCTTCATCCTCCTCCTCCTCCTTCTTCCTCCTTCCCCTTTCCTTTTTAGGCATTATGTTTGCAACAATTCAGATACTGAAAGGTTATCATGTATATCACTGCCTTTCAATACCAGTTCTTGTCCAGAGTGATCATTTCCAACCAGACCAATTTGATCATTTCCAACCAGACCAGAGTGATCATTTCCAACACAATTTGACTTTAGGTTCTTCAATATTTTTTATATAAGATACACAGTTACAAAGTTTTTTGTGACTGGATTACAGTTATACAATTTTCAAAAACTCATCCTTCACCGGTGCACATTTCCCACCACCAATGTCCCCAGTGTCACTTCCCATCACCCATGTCTGCCTCTATGGCAGGCACTTTTTTTCTGTCTGTCTCTCTCTCTTTCTCTCTCTTTCCTATATCTCTCTCCTTTCCTCCAGAATTCTTAAGAAGCAGGGAGAATAAGGGCAAAGGGTGATCTTCATTCATGGACTCTTTTACCCAAGTCAAAACTAAACCAAACCAAAACCAAACCAACAAAACCCAAACCAAAACAGGAAGCTCAGAATTACCTGAATTTCCCCGGATCTTGAATTTTCAGGAGCTGCAAAACCACAGCTTTTCAAACTCTCTCACTGTCTCTCACTATATGTTTTGGACTCATTCCATTCCCCACACTTGGCTAGGTGCCTTAAATATCTGTAACAAGAGACTCCGCATCTCTTTGCTAGTTCTTCCTTCTGCCATTTTCTTTTATTTGCTTTTTACCTTATCTGGTCATGCTCATGGGTTACTGATGGCTCTGTACTCAGTAATTTCTCCTGGTGATGCTTGGGAACCATATGGGATGCTGAAATTGAACCTGGGTCTCAGCTGCATAAAAGTAAAACACTCAACCCACTGTACTATCTCTCTGGTCCCTGTCATACATTTTCTGAAAGAGTCCAATGTTTCTGTCAAATCTCTGTCTAATATAATGCTTATAACCAGTATTCTCTGAATTCCCAGAAAAAAGACCATCCAATTCTCATGTGTTCACTCAAATTCTTGTGTACTTTTCTTCATAACACCTGCTATCATATTATATGTGATCTCTATTTATTCACTTTTATGTTTTTATTCAGTATTGTTACAGAAAAATTGGTGTTTCAGCATGAAGAACCACTATCCATATCATGGTTGTTTCTGAACATGTATTTTTATTAAAACTGTAATATACCACAAACGTGTGGGAGTCAGAGGTTAGGTAAGACAGAGAAAGGAACAGTGTGCTAATAATAGTCGAAAGTGATAATACCAGCCTAGAACTGAGCATTGAATACAGGCAAAAAGATACACATGATAACCTCTAAATGTATGGATTGCAATCCACAATGTGTAAGAGAAGAGACAAAGAGAGAGAGAAAAAAGAAAGAAAGAGATAAAGAACCTACCATAGAGGCAGGCTCGGGGAGAGAATTGGGGACATTGGTGGTGGGAAATGGGCACTGGTGGAGTGAAGGGTGCTGGAACACTGTATGACTTTATTCATTCAAACATGAATATCTTTGTAATTGTATATCTATATCTCACGGTGGTATAATCACTTGTATCACTTGTATCACTTGTCTTCCTGTTGTTCATCAATTTGCTAGAGCAGGCACCAGTAACATCTCCATACATCCTGTCACATACTAGTGTAGCCCAAGGGCATCTGCTCGCTCCAGGAACATAAAGATCCTCAAACCATTTCATCAGGTCATGGGAATGAGGTGTATAATTGTTACTGGTATTTGGCATATCAAATACGACATGGGTACCTTGCCAGGCTCTGCCGTGGGGTGGGATACTCTTGTAGTCACCTCTCATCTCATGCATTTAGATGAACTGCAAAGTGGCTGCGTGAGCCGGGCTTGTGATCAGCTATTCTGCTGGGTGGAGCTCTGACAAGTGGGGAGTTCGGATGTGGAAAATGGCAGCCCTCATGGTGTGGGTGTTCCCTATGGCTTCTTGCAAGGCTCTGTTGTGGTGGTGGGCCAGGGCTAGAACCCACCTTCCATCCAGGGTGCCTCGTGATCAGCTGGGCACAGGGAGAGCTGGTAGCAGCTTTGCTCCATCTATGTGAGTCTCTGGATCAGGCATACCTGGGCTGGGCTTGAAAAAAGACTGCTGTAGGGTGGGTCTCTGATGAGCCGGGCTTGTGATCAGCTCTTCTGCTGAGTGGAGCACTGATGAGTGGGGAGTCTGGATGTGGAAAATGGCATGTGGGTGTGCTTATTATCACTTGATCACTTGAATCCCGTTATTCATCGATTTGCTCGAGCGGGGCGCCAGTAACATTTCCATTGGACCCTATCACGTGCCAATGTAGCCCAATGGCATCTGGTTGATTCAGGAATATGAAGAGCCTCAAACCATTCCTTCAGGGTCTTTACAAGGAAGTCTGGCCATCTTGTAGGTGGGCGGCCAAGTGATCTTTTGACATCCCGTGGGATCCAGTCAGTAATGGCTCTAGTCCAGCGGTTGTCTCCAAATCGCATTACATGTCCAGCCCATCTGATTTTCGATGCCTTGGCAAACGAGACAGCGCCCCTGATTCTGGAATAGCGACGGAGGTCAGAACTCCGGATTCCTTCTCTCACTTGAGTGAGGCGAGATATTCCAAGCATAGCTCTTTCGATTCCTCTCAGGGAGACCCGAATAGCATCCCTCATCCTGCTTTCGTAGGGCCCAGGTCTCTGAGGCGTATGTTAATGCAGGGAGAACGGTGGAGTCAAAGAGATGTGCCCAGAGCCGGAGGTTCTTTGTCCTTTTAACTATTTCTTCGATGCCTTTGAAGGCATTCCATGCCGCTCTCTTCCTCCTGCGCAGCTCAAGTTTTAGGTCGTTCATCATGTTGATTTCTTGACCTAGGTACACATAACTGCTGCATTCAGAGATGTTTGTTCCATTGAGAGTGAATGGGGCCTCAGGAACTAGTTCATTTTTCACAAACATAGTTTTCTTTAGATTCAGCTGTAGACCTATCTTTCCACATTCTCGGTCGAAGTCAGCCAGCATTTGTGCCGCTTGGCTAATGTTTGGTGTTATTAGAACAATGTCATCAGTGAAGCGGAGGTGGTGTAGATGCCGACCATCTATCTTCACTCCCATTCCTTCCCATTCTAATTGCTGCATGATGTTCTCGAGGTGTGTGCTTATTATACATAAAATATTATACATAAAATATTAAAAAGCTGTAGGAAATGGAGCCAGAGCCATAGTACAGCAGGTAGGGAATTTGCTTCACACACAGCCAACCTTATTTGATCCTAGGCATCCATAGGGTCCCCTGAACATCACCAGTAGTAAAGTAATTCCTGAGTACAGAGTCAAAAGCAACTCTTGAGCATTGCCAGATATGGCCCTAAAACAAAATAAAACTGTGTCTCTTGGGTACATGACTAAAAATTGGACATAGAGGGGCCAGAGCGATAGCCCAGTGGGTAGGGCATTTGCCTTGCATGCGGCCGGCTCATGCCGGCCCGGGTTCGATCCCGGCATCCCATATGGTTCCCTGAGCACTGCTAGGAGTAATTCCTGAGTACAGAGCCAGGAGTAACCCCTGTGCATCACCGTTTGTGACCCACTTGATCACTTGATCACTTGAATCCCGTTATTCATCGATTTGCTCGAGGGCGCCAGTAACATTTCCATTGGACCCTATCACGTGCCAATGTAGCCCAATGGCATCTGGTTGATTCAGGAATATGAAGAGCCTCAAACCGTTCCTTCAGGGTCTTAACAAGGAAGTCTGACCATCTTGTAGGTGGGCGGCCAAGTGATCTTTTGACATCCCGTGGGATCCAGTCAGTAACGGCTCTAGTCCAGCGGTTGTCTCCAAATCGCATTACATGTCAGGCCCATCTGATTTTCGATGCCTTGGCAAACGAGACAGCGTCCCTGATTCTGGAATAGCGACGGAGGTCAGAACTCCGATTCCTTCTCTCACTTGAGTGAGACGTGATATTCCAAGCATAGCTCTTTCGATGCCTCTCTGGGAGACCCGAATAGCATTCTCATCCTGCTTTCCTAGGGCCCAGGTCTCTGAGGCGTATGTTAATGCAGGGAGAACGGTGGAGTCGAAGAGATGTGCCCGGAGCCGGAGGTTCTTTGTCCTTTTAGCTATTTCTTCGATGCCTTTGAAGGCATTCCATGCCGCTCTCTTCCTCCTGCGCAGCTCAGGTTTTAGGTCGTTCATCATGTTGACTTCTCGACCTAGGTACACATAACTGCTGCATTCAGAGATGTTTGTTCCATTGAGAGTGAATGGGGCCTCTGGAACTAGTTCATTTCTCATGAACATAGTTTTCTTCAGATTCAGCTGTAGACCTACCTTTCCACATTCTCGGTCAAAGTCAGCCAGCATTTGTGCTGCTTGGCTAATGTTTGGTGTTATTAGAATGATGTCATCAGCGAAGCGGAGGTGGTGTAGTTGCCGACCATCTATCTTCACTCCCATTCCTTCCCATTCTAATTGTCTCACGATGTTCTCGAGGGTGGCACTGAAGAGTTTTTGGTGAGATGGTATCACCCCTGTCGAACCCCTCTTTTGACATCAATGATCACTTCTTTGTAGAATGGTGAGATCCTGGTGGTGAATCCGTAATACAGCTCACGAAGGATCTTGATGTATTGGGTTTGAACACCCTGTTTGACTAGGGCTTCTTTGTGACCCAAAAAAGAAAAAAAAAAAAAGAAAAAAATTGGACATAGAATCCTAATTATAAACTCCATGAAAATATACTAAAGATTAGATACCTGTAGAAGGTTGAAATTATTTACTTAAAAGTACAAATGGTCCACTGCCCCTCGAGCTGTTACAGGTGTGGCTACAGTGCCTGACTGTGTCAACAGGTGGCAGCCAGGAGACAGGCTTGTCTACGCCTAGGGTTCTGCCCCATGGACCCTGGCTGGTTGATGGTCTTACGTGGAATAAGACTGAGATTCCTGGTTGAACCCAGAGCCACGCAGAGCCTGGCAAGCTGCACATGGTGTATTTGATATGCCAAAAATAGTAGCCATAATGGACCTCATTCCCCATGAATGGAGATATTACTGGTGCCCGCTCGAGCAAATCAATGATCAGTGTGATAAGTGACAAATGGTCTGATAACAAGAATTTGATATTAAGAATTTGAATAATATGAAAACAAGTTCTTCGTTTTCTCTCTCTTTTATTTTTAGTCACTATCAATACATGGAACCAGGAAATCATACTCAAATTTCAGAATTTCTTCTCCTGGGATTTTCAAAGGAGCCTGAACTACAGCCCCTCATCTTTTGGGCTTTTCCTGTCCATGTACCTGATCACTGTGCTTGGAAACCTGCTCATCATCCTAGCTGTCAACTCAGACCGCCACCTCCACACTCCTATGTACTTCTTCCTCTCCAACCTGTCCTTTGTGGACATCTGCTTCACCTCCACCACCGTCCCCAAGATGCTGGTGAACATCCAGACACACAGCAAAGTTATATCCTTTACAGGCTGCCTCACTCAAATGTACTTTTATTTGCTTTTGGAACATTAGATAACTTCCTGCTGACAGTGATGGCCTATGACCGCCTTGTGGCCATCTGCCACCCCCTGCATTACACGGTGATCATGAACCCCCAGCTTTGTGGACTGTTGATTTTAGTATCCTGGATCATGACTGTGCTCCACCCCTGTTGCACAGTTTAATGATCTTGCGGCTGTCTTTCTGTACAAATTTGGAAATCCCCCATTTTTTCTGCGAACTTCATCAAATGGTCCAGCTTGCTTGTTCAGACACTTTTCTTAATAATTTGGTGATGTATTTTGCAGCTGGGATTCTGGGGGGTGGTCCTTTTACTGGAATCCTTTACTCTTACTCAAAGATTGCTTCCTCAATTTGCCGAATCTCCACTGCCCAGGGGAAGTATAAAGCATTTTCCACCTGTGCATCTCACCTCTCTGTGGTCCTTCTGTTTTACTGTACAGCTGTTATAGTGAACCTGAGCTCTGCTGGCCACCACAGCGCACAGAGCAGTGCAGGTTCATCAGTGATGTACGCTGTGGTCACTCCCATGCTGAATCCCTTCATCTATAGTCTACGAAACAGAGACATAAAGAAAGCTCTGAAAAGGCTCCTTTAAAAGTAATCTATGACTTCGTCTTTTCTGGCAGCTGAATAGTATTCCATTGTGTACACACAATGTGTAAGAGAGAGAGAGAGGAGATAAGAAGCACAGAGCCTGCTATAGAGGCAGGCTGGGGAAGGGGAAGGGAATTTGGGAACATTGGCAGTGGGAATAAGGCACTGTTGGAGGGATGGGTGCTGAAAAATGTATGACTGAAACCCAATCATGAACATCTTTTTAATTGTATATTGCACAGTGGTATAATAAAAATAGTAATCTATGAAACTGTTGTAATGCAGAACTCATCCCCAAGAATTCAGGAACAATGCCACAGAACTAGAGATCAAAAACAAGACAATTTCCATCCTTTGATCTGAAATATTTATGGAAAAATTTCTTCCCACAATATTTTATAAACCCAAGTAATTTTACACTTTGATTTCTGGGAAATGGCTATCAACCTATTATTATTATTATTATTTATTTTCTATTTTTTATTGAATCACAGTGAGATACAATGTTCAGCTTTGTAACTGTATATTTCAATCATAATATTCCAACACCCATCCCTTCTCCAGGTGTACATTTCCCTCCTGTTGTCCCCTCCCAACATTCAGCTGCCTCTATGGCAAGCACTCTCTCTCTCTCTCTCCCTCACTCTCCTTTTGGGTATTATGGTTTTGCAATATATATATACATATATATATATATATACTGAAAGGTTATCATATTTATCTCTTTACCTACTATAAACATTCAGTTCTTGTCCAGAATGATCATTTTCAAGCAGACCACAATCTTGACTTTAGGTTCTTCAATTTTTCTAAAGTACTATATTTATTCTTTTTCTTCAGAACATGAAATTTAAGACTCTGCTATGTTTTGTAGGTGATCTCCACACTTTATATGCTTCATTCTTGTTGTCCACAAGTTTTTTGGTACTCTCTGGCAAAGCTAGAGGATCACTTATAAACTTTTAAATACTCTCTATGGAAAATCAAATTTTAAGATATAAAATTCTCTCTGATGATTACAGTCAGTGATGGCATCTAAGCCATTTTTATCTTCTCGTATGGTAATTAAAAAGTTCATTACACATTGCATGACATTGTGAACATTGTTTTCATGTTGTCCATTACTGAAGTATCAGAGACCATGGCCATAAAGGAGGGATTTATTTGTTCAATGAATAGTTGGGGCATTTTTGTTCTTTTCCTTGAGTTACCTCCTATTTCTGCTTGAAAATTTTCAGTATTTCCTATCAATGTGATTTCTTTCACTTTCCTCAATGACATTTATCTTATTGTCACTTGTCACTTGCCTTCCCGTTGTTCATCAATATGCTCGAGCAGGTGCCAGTACCGTCTTCATTCGTTGGGAATGAGGTCCATTATTGTTACTGTTTTTGGCATATTCAATACACCATGGGTAGCTTGCCAGGCTCTGCGTGGCTCTGGGTTCATCCCAGGGGTTCCAGTCTTTTTCTATGTCAGACCATCAACCAACCAGGGCCCAAGGGCAGAGAGCCCTGGGTGTAGACAAGACTGTCTCCTGTCTGCCACCTGTTGACGCAGCCAGGCACTGCAGCCACACCTGCAACACCTCGAGGGGCAGATTTTTCCTATCACTTCAATCAATCAATCAATCAATCAATCAATCAATCACTATTTTAAACTGAATCACAGTGATATACACAGTTACAAAGCTGTACATAATTCAGTGTCAGTCATACAATATTCCAACACCTGTACCTTTACAAGAGGACATTTCCACCACCAATGTTCCCAGTCTCCCTCCTGTCCCTCCATGGCAGACACTTTCTTCTTATGACTCTTTTTTCTTTTGAGATTTATGGCTGTCCCTTCTCTGGTGCACATTTCCTACCAACAATATCCCCAGTTTCCCTCTCTCCCCTTTATGTCAGGGGGGTCTTCTCTCTCTCTTTCTGTTTCTCGGTCTCCCCTCTCTCCTTTTGAGCATTATTGTTGGTAATACAGCTACTGAAAGGTTATCAGTTTACCTAGTTCCTTATTCAGTTTAAAGTCAATATTTTTATTTATTTATTTTTGGGTCACACCCAGCGATGCTCAGGGGTTACTCCTGGCTCTGCACTCAAGAATTACTCCTGGCAGTGCTCAGGGGACCATATGGGATGCCGGGGATCGAACCCCGGCCGACATGGGCCGGTTGCGTGCAAGGCAACGCCCTACCTGCTGGGCTATGCTCGGCCCCAAAAGTCAATATTTTTAAAGAAAATTCTTTTAAAGAAATGTGTTTTTGGGTAATGGGAAATAGCCTTGATTCAGTCTAGTCTCTCCATTAGTCCAATGTCAGAAGTGGGGGTTCAGGATATCTCTGCTGTCTTGGCAGGGATTTGAATATACCAGGGGCCCAGCAGCTGGGACTGAGAAGGAGCTCTTAGCCACTGGATGGACTGGTCGTTTTCTCTTGAGAAAATCTATCTGGATTTGCCTCCACAGAACCAGAATAAGAAATCTGAGAAAGAGTAACAGAAATATAACTGAAGGCATAGAGGCGGCTGGGGGAGAGGGGAGGGAAACAGGGGATGTTGATGGTGGGAAATGAGTACTGGTAGTGGGATGGGTGCTGCAACACTGTATGACTGAAATGCAACCATGAATGGCTTTGTATTCTTCTAACCCACCGTGATATAATAAAAAAGAAAAGAATGGTCTTAGCATGTTAATGTGGATTAATCCAAACTAAAAACAAGTAATATTTCCACTACAACAAAACTAGTTAAATAAATCATGGTATTATTGTTAAAGTGTCATGAATACCAGGAATGCAGTATCCATGGATCTATAATAAGAACTTGGGTCTGTATTTTACTAGAGTGGGATACTTCCATTTTCAGAAACCTTGGGTATGTGTTGTGTCATTTTCAATGCCCTGAAGATTCAGAGTACAAGAGCAGAAGCTGAACTTGGCCCATGGATAAGCCATTGGGAGTTTAGACCTCTGGAGGCCTGGGAGTGCCTGGAGAAGAAGCAATGAAAATGGGACTCACTTGACTTCCGACCTGGGCTCTTGGGAATCAGAGAATCATTACTAAGAGTTTCCTGTCCGGACCAGTACCCACAGGGAAATTAGATACAACTGGTTGGGATAACAAGGAGGGAACGTGTCTAATGAGGGAAAAATAAGGCACTGTAAATATCCCCTCTGCCAAAGTACCTGTAGTTGCTAGCAGCTAGAGGTGGAATGGGCAAGATTTTTTGTCTTCAGAGTCGTCTGTCTGTCTCAGGAACTAAAGCTTCCGGCCTTACTGCTCTATTACGTAGGATGTCAGTTTCACTCTCCACAGTCAACCATCCAAAAAGGAAATCACAGCTGCCACATGGAAGCGTTTCCCTCGGAGACCCCAACCAGGTAAGTCTGAGTTCACTGGATCCTTCTGGGAAGACCCAGAAACTGATTGCTGTTTCTTCAAGAGAAAATAGAACAAGCCTAGAGAAAACAGATGCGAATTTTGTTTTCTTACTTGACTGTTCATTTATGCTGAATTGAATGTGCTTATAAAAAGAATTGAAGTTTGCAATACAAGGGTCATCACTTTTCAGTAAGTGATAAGAACTTAAATACTTTTGGACAAGACTCAAGAATGAGTAGTAGTTCCAGTAATATTAGAACATGTCCAAGGAGTTTTGTTACCAAGTGCAATCAGGAAATAGTGTCTTCTGTGGTCAGAGGGGGTGCTGAAATGAGTTTCTTTTTTAATACTGTATATTTGAGTAAATTCTCTTTTTTTAGAAGATCAGACCAATGGAGGTAGCTATTACCCACTAGAACAGTTTATGAAGCATGCAGCCCATACTGTCTCCTCTCACTTATCCCAATAAAAACAGTAAGTGCCATTTACTGGAACAACAAGAAATTCTAGGGTTTTGCTTTGCTTTTCTTACTAGCTGACATCTAATCTTCTAGTCCTTGAACTAATTTTAAATGCTCTATCCACAAAGACCACGAATCTCATGCATTCCAGAGACTCCATGTTAATATTTGTGAGAGTTAAGCAATTTCTTTACCGGAGTCTGGGTTTTAGTCTTGCTTTTATTGCACACCTAAGAAGGGAAAATTAGTCATTTTCCATACACTTTGTGACATTGAATATAACTCATCAACAAATGCACAGATTATTGTAGAAATGTTTGAAAGGCTATACACTTTGTTTTGAGATCTGTGAGAGATTTTTCTTCAATTTTGCTGTCATATATATTATAAACATAATTTTATTGTATATTTAGGAGCAATTGTCTCATTTGATGTTTTTGTCTTATTTCATACCTGCTATTCCTTATTTCTCTTGCTTTTTGTGATTTGACCCATTTTTAATCTCTATAAAACTTACATATATGACATTGTTTACATTTAAAGATCTTGTGTGTTGATCTGATATGCTTTTATATCACAATAAGATCCCACTAGAATGTTAGTCTTGAAATTATGTGCCTTTTTATGTAAAGAACAATTAACACCTGCCTCTTAGATGTTTATAATAATGTATTTCCTGTGAAGTTTATAATAAAGCTTTTTGCACCCTCGTCACAGGCTGCACCTTAGCTATCTGGTACTCACTGATGTCTGAGGTATAAGTCAGATGCTTAAGCAACATAAATCCAATTCCCCATGCTCAGCCCCAGGTAATGACCATTTGCCTTTCTGTTTCCAGATTGCTTATAACAAGGGTAGTAATAGCATTGGTCTGAGTCTGACTTAGCAAAAAAATCTCAAGGACTATCATGTTATTGAGGATGATAGAATGTTCTTCAGTTCCATGAGTTCCATGGACAGAGCACTAACGGACAGTGTCTGGGGCCCTTTGATCTTCCAGGCAACCTCAGCACCCACCTGGGTGGCTGGTCTCTACAGCCCAACACTACTGCTGTGCTCATTGTTCAGAGAGCTTTTCCCTCAGTGCTCATGGGCAGTCCAGAATCATTTAAAATTATTCCTGCCATGTTAAGGAAAAAACAATTCTTGCTATTTTACTATGTCCTAGAATTAGATGTATCTTTCACGATGTGACCCAGCATACATACTAGCCAGCAATATGGTACATACAGAAACGTCACACATACACTCATGTGGTGATTTGCCACAATGAAAGCAATCATGTTGGCGCCTTTGACTTCTGCCTAGCAGGGTTAGTTACAGAGTGTGAGGCAGGTGGATGCTATGGCTTGTCCAGTCTGTGTGCTAGCCTCAACAGTCTTGGATAAAGGGGTGAACTGCTCATTTATTGGATAGTTTCTCCTTCCCCATCCTCTAGCTCTGTGGCTGCAGACACATGAGCCAGTACAGGTATATTAAAAGCAGTTAATTATCAGGTACTTCAAAAAATTAATAGGTACTTGGTTAAAAAGGATAGTACAGTGGGTAGGGCACTTGTCTAGCATGTGGCCAACCAGGGGTTGATCCTCAGCATCCCATATGATCCCCTGAGCACCAGTAGGAATAACTTCAAGAGTAATAACATATGAGCATTGCCAGGTGTGGCCCCAAACCAAATCATACCAAAATAAAATTAACAGGCACATTAAGCAGGTAAAACATTTACATGGTTCAATCCCTGACACCCCATAGGGTCCTCCAGGCCTGTCAGGAATGAGCCCTGAGTACAGAACCAGGAGTAAGCTCTGAGCACTTCTAGGTCTGGCTCCCAAAATAAAAATATTAACAGGAACATTGAGATCATGGACTAAGATATTTATTTACCATCAGCAGCATAATGTTAGTCAGGATAACTACCACTTCTATTCTTGTCTGGTTGATCAATCATTCACTGTTCTGACTGTGCTAACTTAAACTACCCTAAACTTGTTTTTCCCAGGGGACTATCCCAACCTTGATGTTTTTATTAGCAGGGAAATTTGGGACTGTTTCCCACACATATTTGTACACACACACAAACACACCACTCATATACAAAGACAGGTCTGAAAGAGAATCTGAAATACTGCTTTACCCATTCTTTCTATGTCTGATGCACTCTGTTATTTATTTCATATTTTGTATTTCATGATACTTTATTCTCTTCTCCTGTATTTATTGCCAAAAATTCTCAGCTCTCCTGACAGGTTCCACCTTCATAAAGTGGAAATTTTTCCTCTGCACCCTTCATACCTGCTTTCTTGTCTCCCTGCTTCTTTTCTCACCCAATGCACCTCTTATTTTTGGCAATTTCCTAAATCACATTTTATACTCAATATACTATGTACTGATCAGCATTGTTCCCAAATTAGTTAAATCAGGGAGTGGGAAGGAGTTTGGTGAACACCTGGAGAATTACTATATAACTCAAGTCATTCTCTACCTAGAAAAAGACACTGAGTTACACCCCTACAAAAATTACAAACTGGTAATGTCTCCATAAAATCGGTGCATGAGGAAGGGTCTTCTGTGTCATGAGGTGATATATAAAAATAGGTACTAGATGAAGTCAGCCAGAAGAAGAAGAACCAGCACAGAATTATCTCACTTAACTCTGGCCTATAGAATAATTGGATGAGGAAATGCAATATGGGAAGGGTGGGGGATGCCTAGGTCAGCCTTGACCTTAAAGGGAAGAGAAGGACAGAAATGAAGGGAGAAGAAAGAGAGGGGAGAGATAGATAGATAGATGATAGATAGATAGATAGATAGATAGATAGATAGATAGATAGATAGATAGATAGATGATGATAGATGATGATAGATAGATAGATAGATAGATAGATAGATAGATAGATAGATAGATAGATAGATAGATAGATAGAGATAGATAGATGATAGATAGAAAATAGATATTAGATAGATAGATAGATAGATAGATAGATAGATAGATAGATAGATAGATAGATGATAGATAGATAGATGATAGATAGAGAGAGAAAGAGAGAGATAGAGAGAGAGAAGAGGCAAAGTGCCTGCTATAGAAGCAGGCTGGGGGAGGGGGAGGAATCGGGGACATTGATGGTGGGAAGTGGGCACTGGTGGAGGGATGGGTGCTGGAACACTGTATGACTGAAACCCAAACATGAACATCTTTGTGATTGTATATCTTCATGGTGGCACAATTAAAAAAGTCAGAAAGTTATCCTAAATGTAAAGTGAACACTCAAACCCTTTGAATTTTGTTTATTTTTTTAACAAAATTTTTTAATATTTTATTATACCACCATGAGATATACATTTACAGAGATGTTCATGTTTGGGTTAGGGCCATACAGTGTTGCAGCACCCATCCCTCCACCAGTGCCCTTTTCCTATCACCAATGTCCCCTGATTCCTCCCCTCCCCCAGTCTTCTTCAATGGCAGACACTTTGCCTCTCTCTCTCTCTTTCTCTCTCTCTCTGGGAATATACCCTGGGAAGCCAAAAGCACACAGCAGAAACACCATCTGCACTTTTATTTTCATAACAGCACTATTCACAATAGCCAGTATCTGGAAACAACCAGAGTGCCCGAGAACTGATGACTGGATAAAAAACCCTTTGAATTTTGAACCATCTGGCTTTAAGTGTTTGTGTGTATGTGTGTTTATCTTCTGAAGTAAGTAGCTTATTTAGAGTATATGGGGGAAGGGAAGACAGATGAATTGAATGTACTTATATTATGTTTTTATTTTCATATAAAATTTGATAAGTATATATTTGAATCTGAACGTTAAGTCTTTTCATCATCATATATACAATTTATGGAAATCTTGACCATAATTTTATTTTCACATTTCACTGTATCACTGTCTTCCCGTTCATCATCGATTTGCTCGAGCGGGCCCCAGTAACATCTCCATATGTCCTGTCTCATGCTAGTAGAGCCCAAGGGCATCTGCTTGCTCCAGGAACATAAAGAGCCTCAATCCATTCCAGAATGAGGTCTATAATTGTTACTGGTATTTGGCATATCAAATACAACACGGGTAGCTTGCCAGGCTCTGCCGTGCTGGAGCAATAGCCCAGCAGGTAGGGCGTTTGCCTTGCTGCGTGGCAGGCCTGTGCTGGCCTGGGTTCGATCCCGGCATCCCATTTTCACATTTAGATAATATAATTCATACTTTTCATTCTATAAAATGTTTGATTTCACATATAGTGGATTATTTGAAATTTAAATTACACTAAGGGCTGGTCACAGAAATAAATAGTTTCCTACTTGTTCATCAGATTCAACATTGCATTTGTCTATTTAAATGTTCTCTTATTGTTGTTATTGTATTTGATCCAAACTAATGTCAAGTCCCTTGAATAAAACTTCCATTTTAATAAAAAATGAGAAAGGGGAGCAATGGGGGAACAAGACTCAGGCCTCAGTTGAACTGGTGATGTGGAGGGTGTGTAGGAATATCCTCAAAGCACAAGCTCAACAGCGCTGAACACTCGCAATCTAAACCATGACCACAGAACTCAGCAGCTGCGGGGGCAGAGGAAGCCTGTGAGACTGGTGGAGGGAAGTTGACCCACACGATGGGATTGGTGCTGAAATATTGGCTGTTTCAGTGTTTCATACAAGACTCAACTATCAGTGGCTATTTTTAGAAATTTTATTATTAATCTATTTTTTATTGAATCATGGTGAGTTAGACAGTTACAAAGGTTGGGTTTCAGTCATCTAATGTTCCAAAATTTGCCCCTTCACCTTAACCGGTGCACATTTCCTACCAAGAATATCCTCAGTTTCTTTCCCTGCCCCTCATGTCCTCTCCCTATGGCAGACACTTCTCTCTCTCTCTCTAACTCTCTCTCCCTCCCTCTTTCTCTTTTCTTTTGGGTATTATGGTTTGCAATGTAGATACTGAATCAACTATCAGTAACTTTGTAAATCACAGTTTTTAAGAGAAATGAAAACAAGTAATGGTTACATAATGTTGAAAAGATGTTCATTTGGCTGTTGGCAAGAGAGAGTGAAGATTTTTTTTTAATGTTTTTAGACCACACCAGTGATTCTTAGGAGTTCCATTTGACTCTACACTTAGGAATTACTCCTGGTGGTGGTTTGGGGACCCTATGGGACGCTGAGGATCATAGTCAGGTAGGCCACATGCAAGGCAAATGCCCTACATGTTTTACTATTCCTGTGGCTTAGAGTGTTTAAGATAGGCAGGGGAACATTTTTAGACTGAATGTGGGTTGACACAGCCAGGAACATGGGGGAATATGAAGGCACTGAGCACTGAAAACATGGATTTGAGTGAGACTGCAAGTCATGGTCAGTGTTGATGAGGGGCCCAACCAGGGAAAGCAGATCAGAGAGGCAGTAAAACTGGTGAGTGGGCAAGGGAGAGTGGAACCACTTTTTTGAGGTGTAGAATATTGTATCTTTCTCTATTGAGAAGTAAATTGGGTGAAGGCGATGGCATAGGTGGGGAGCCTAATGGCCAAAGTTCCAACACAATAAGTTCTCTCTGGGTCACTGTGGGTATTGACTCTAGAGTGAAGACAAGAAGTTGAAATGAGGCTGTAGATTAGAGACTGGTTGGGGGTAATTAATTTTTAAGGTTAAAAGAAATCAAAACCCCGTCATCCTTGCCTGATCACCAGTGACAAACCCTCCCTTGGGCACATGAAGGACTTACAACTGGGTCTCTCCAGGAGTGGCATAAATCACCACCTCTTGGGGACTGTGGGGGAGTAGCTCCTCCCCAGTTTGGGTAAATGATTCCCATTGAGAAATGAAGTAAGTAGATAGGTCCAATGTGTCTGAGAGGCTTGATAATGAATTTCAAAATGAGTCATAAAACCAAGATGTGAGCTGAAAGGAAATCCTGCCTCAGACCTCAGCTCCAGTCCAAGGAGGTCAGCTCAGACTCTAAGACCAAAACCAACATATTCCAAGAAGGGATCACTCAGTAGCAACGAAGGCCCTGAAAATGCTCAGTGGAGAAAATCTGGAACTCAGAATCAATTTTTCTTAAGGAAAACTGGGACTTTAACCTGCATAGAAATACTAACTGAAACTTTCTACTGAAAGGATTATAAAATCAACCACATTATAAAACCACATTATAACCACGATTATGAAATCAGCTAAAGGAAATGGGGTGCAGTCTGTCTTGGAATCACTAGAAGCCCACACTGGGTTGGTCAGTTTTTCCTTTATTTATTCATCTATGTATTTATTTATCTATTTATTATTTATTTATTGGAGAAGCAGGTAATTGTTTTATTTTAGTTTTTTAATTAAATTACTTCATAATACACAATTACAAAGTTGTTCACAATTTGGCTCAGTCAAACAAAATGTTCCATCATTGGTCTCTTCCAACACTGTACATCTCTCACCACCAGTGTTTCCAATTTCCCTCCTTCCATCCCTCAACTCCAGTGTGTCTATAGAAAGATAATTCTTTCTTCTTCTTCTTCTTCTTCTTCTTCTTCTTCTTCTTCTTCTTCTTTCTTCTTCTTCTTCTTCTTCTTCTTCTTCTTCTTCTTCTCCTTCTTCTTCTTCTTCTTCTTCTTCTTCTTCTCCTCCTCCTCCTCCTCCTCCTCCTTCTCCTTCCTCCTTCTTTCTCCTTCTCCTTCTCTCCTTCTCCTTCTCCTTCTTCTTCTTCTTCTTCCTTCTTTCTTCTTCTTCTTCTTCTTCTTCTCCTGCTCCTTCTCCTTCTCCCTTCTTTCTCCTTCTCCTTCCTCCTTCTTCTTCTTCTTCTTCTTCTCATCCCTTCTCTCTTCCTTCTCCTTCTTCTCCTCCTCCTCCTCCTTCTCCTTCTCCTTCTTCTTCTTCTCTTCCTCTTCCTCTTTCTCTTCATCCTCTTCATCTTCTTCCTTCCTCTTCTTCCCTCTTCTTCCTCTTCCCTCCCTTCTTCCTCTTCTTCCTCTTCTTCTTTTTTTCTTCTTCTTCCTTCTTCTTCCTTCTTCTTCTTCCTCCTCCTCTTCCTCTTCTTCTTCCTCTTCCTCTTCTTTCTCTTCCTCCTCTTCTTTCTATTTTCTCTTATAAATCACAGTGTTTTTTATTTACTTTTTTTCTAGTGAGGTTTTCAATCAGTATGGCATTTTGATACATAAAAATATCAGTCCTTTTAAGGATACATTGCATTTTTGCTCATTTATTAGGGATTCTGGGCATCTAGGGGATAGAATTGGGGGTTGAACTGGAAGACATTATATAAATGAAGTAAGCCAGAAGAAGAAACACAGGATATCTCTTTTATATGGTATTTAGAATAACTGCACTAGTGAATGCAATGTTTTAAAGGTGGGTGGTGTCAGAATCCACTTTGGCCCCAAAGTATAGGGAAGAGAAAGAAAGAGTAGAGGTGGGGAAAATACAGATGAGAAAAAATGGAACCAGATCAGGGGATTAAAATATAGAGAACATGTTAATGAATGATAGAGCCAGATAGCCAAACCATGGAGTTAACAAGACCGAATTAAGAGATCCAAACTTTTTACAACCAAATTTAGAAAGATGCCTGTCAAGAGTACTGCAGAGAGTAATTCCTGAGGGCAGGGTCAGGAGCAAATCCTGAACACCCCTGAGTGTGACCCAAAAAGTCAAAAAGAAAGGCCATTGACTGTGATGTCAATGGATAATGTCTAATGATGCTATTTGGCTCTCAGAAGTAAAAAGAAAACTGGAAGAATGCCCCAGAAATTAGAATGCCCCAGAAATTAGAAGAGCACCCCCTCGATATTAGGAGCTTCCATGTATCAAGAGAGGTAACCTCCTACTGGAAGGAAGATGTCCAATGGGATAAGAGACATAAATAAATTTCCCAAGGGTGAGCAGTGACACAGCGTGCATTGTTTTTTCTCTTTTCCCTCCAAAGAGCTAAATCTCAGAGGGCTGGAGGTGAGGGAGGTTACAGAACCCAAGAATACCTGGTTAATGAGCCTCCTGGGAATCCTGTTTCTCGATCCACAAACGCTCTAAAAGCTCCTACTACACTCTCTTAAATCAGTTTTACTAATCACAGTGACAAGAAAAAGACAGTAGCCGTTCCTCCAGTCCTTATGAGTGGGTTCATCTGCCTGTCCTTCCTAGAGACAGAGCATCCAACTTTATCCAACACCCAAGGAAGAATCTGGACCCGTGACCTGGGGCTGGGTAAGACAAAGCACCATGATAGGTGCTGGGTTGTGTGGAATAGCACAAGATTCTCCTCCAACACCCCCCTAGTTCAGTAAAAGATTTTATTCAGGAAATATAAAGGAGGGGGAAGGAATGTAGGGAAGCTCCCAGATTATGGGAGAGGTCCCCTAAAGTAGGATTCTGGAGAAAGGCTGAAGCCCTTCCCCTTTTATGTCTTTGAGCAAGGGTGAGTGGGTAAACATTGCTTTATTATTTTCCAAAACTGTGGGCCATTGGCTCAGGAGAGAGGATGCTGAGATGATTCTCTTCTGGCGACTCAGAGAGCCTCAGTTGTCCAGTTATCAGGCACCACTTATTGGTAGTGATTTGAAGGGATCAGTAGGAATAACAAGGAAATTAAAAATTCATGATTAAGAACCCTGCCAAATTACTATTCCTGATTCTGAATACACGAAAATAGATTTTTCTTTCTTTTGGGGCCACACCTGGCTGAGCTTAGGGGCTTACTCCTGACTCTGCATGCAGGTGTCACTCCTGGCAGTGTTTAGGGAAACATGGGGATTGCCAGGTCAACTGCATGGAAGGTTGACCCTAACCAGTTGTCCTATCGCTCTGACTCCCCAAGATTGTTTTGTAAGAATCTGTCTCTGGTGTTGTTAGGTCACCTCATCAGACTTTCATCATGAACATTTTCCTCTGGCTTCATTGTTTTCTTCTCTCTTCCCCCCATTGCTAAAAGTACCTGTTTAACAAGTTTGCTGTTTGACCATTCAGTGGATGAGCAATACTTCTTCAGTTATTCCTGCCTGTTAGACATGACATCATGTTCTGGGATTGAGTCACAGTCAGAGACTGCATATTCTTAGCTCAAGGGGCATACGAATGAATTTAGGGGGAAATGTCAGAAACAAAGGCCGTGTCTTGAGCAGAAATGGAAGCATGAGTGAAGTAAATCCCAAAGAAATCAGTGGTAGAAGGGAATGGACACACTGGCGCAGGGGTTGATGTTGGAACGTTGTATGCAAGAAACCCAGCCATTGACAATATTGTAAAATTGTAAACCGGGGTGAGTAAATTAAAAAAAAATTAACTGAGTGAAATGAGTCAGGAAGAGAGGGACAGGTATAGAATGACTGCATCCATTTGTGGAATATAAAAAAGTAGTATGAAGCTAATATCCAAGGCCAGGGAAAACAGGGTCCAGGAGGACAGAAATGGTTGAGAGCTTGCCACAAATATGTGTGTGTGTGGGGTGTGGACAAAGGGCAGTTAGGACAGAGAATAGACCAGCATGACAATAGTTGGACGTGATCACTCTAGACAAGAACTGAGTGTTGAAAGTAGGTAAAGGATATACAAGAGAACTTTTCAATATCTGTATTGAAAACCATAACAACCAAAAGAAGAGAGAATTGTGTGTGAGAGAGAGAGAAGAGGAAAGCGAGGAAAGCACTTGGAGAAAAGTGACTGCCATACAGGTGGGGGTGGGGGTGGGAAGGAACGTGGGGACATTGGTGGGGAATGTGCACAGGTGAAAGGAAGGGTGTTGGAAACTTGTATGACTGAAATCCAGTCATAAACAACTTTGTAACGTGTATCTCATGGTGACTCAGTAAAAAAATTAACTAATTAAAATTGTAATAGAAGTCTTTCTAAATGGGCTTCTCATTGTATGGGATCTTGAAACTGTGGTGCAATTCTCTTGGCCTCTCTAGGCCCTCCCCTGACGATGAGCAAGAAAGTGTATGTCTGTTTACTAACCTGCTAATACTCCTAATATATAATTTGTGTATCGTATCTCCAGCTATGACCACATGGAACATTTCCATTTTTATACAAACATTCCACTTTCAACAGCGTGAATCCTGGTTTCCCTTTCATCATCCACTTACTTCACTGTTCCTTTCCAGGAATAAGTTCTTTTATATTGCTTCTTATCAATGATTTGCTATCAGAACGATCAAAAATGCTTCCTTAGAAGAAAGTGAACACTTTTATTATTTTGGATTCTTATATTACTTTTTACTCTTGTGGCACCAGTTCAGTGTGTTTTGACAAATGTACTCTTAGCGATGCTATCATTGTGAATTTTCTAAAGAATCTGTGTGATCCTTTGTGCTAACCTGATCAACTTTTTTCGCTCCTTGTAAGGTCCTGGGGACCACTGCCATTTTTTATTTTCCAGGTTATTGTGGAATAGTAATTGTATATGATACAAAGATCTATATTTATCCACTTGCCTAATCAGGTATACTTGGAATGCCTCCAAATTTTGGTGATTGTGAATAAAGATGTCATATCCAGGTGTATGCCAGATTTTTCAATGCATTTTTGAAATAACTGTGCATTAACTGTCTTTCCCGTTCATCATCGATTTGCTCGAGTGGCACCAGTAACATCTCCATATGTCCTGTCTCATGCTAGTAGAGCCCAAGGGCACCTGCTTGCTCCAGGAACATAAAGAGCCTCAAACCATTCCATCAGGTCATGGGAATGAGGTCTATAATTGTTACTGGTATTTGGCATATCAAATACCAGTAAATATCAAATACGACATGGGTAGCTTGCCAGACTCTGCCGTGCGGGTAGCATACTTATCTCTAAATCCAGCATTTATTGATCACAGACCAGCTGTGATAGGCTGGGCTGCTGGGTAGAGTTCTGACAAGGGGAAGTCTGGATGTGGAAAATGGAGGCCGTCATGGAGTGAGGCCCCCCATATAGCTCATGTGTCTGTCATTATGGATCAATATCTGTATATAATACACCAATTTTTAAAACTTAGTTGATTAATCCTCCTGGGGAATGTGCTTGACTGCCTAGAAGTGTTGTTTAGTTTTGTATGATCCTGTAAAGCATCTTTCAGAATGACTTCACCAACCTGTACTGTGGTTACCAATGAATAAGATCTTCTGTTACTGTATGTCATATCACCAATTAATATGTCTGGGCTTTTGAGTTTCGATGTTTTCAGTAGGCATGTGGTCTTACACATTGTGGCAAATTGCAATTTTATAATGTAAATGATATTTAGAATGCTTCTAGACATTTATTTTCTATAAATATATATTTTTGTATAAGGAATGTACTCACAGATCTTTTGCCCTTTTAAAACTTTAGTAATTTACTTTTTCTTATTAAGTTGTAAGAGCTTTTTAAAAATATTTAAGATACATTATCTTTACCAGTTATCTATTTGGAAAATATTTTCTTCCAGTTTATTATTTTGATTTTCTTAAGAATACTTCTGGCCCCGCGCCCCCGGCACCGCCGGATAATCCTGACGCAGAGCCGAAACCCCTGATCACGCCGGGGACCCAAAAGAAAAAAAAAAAAAAAAATACTTCTTTTCTTCAATTCAAAGTAAAAAAAAATTCATTTTAATGAAGTATACCTGATTATTTTTCTTCTCTGGAAGATTCATTTGGAATCACAGTCTGAGTTGTTTTGTTTGGTCATTTCCTTTGTTTCTTTATTGACTACCTACAAAGGAAATCAGGAGTTTCCCCTTTTCTATAGCATCTTTCCCTCAAGTTCATCTATGTTGCTGTCATGGCTACATTTCAGCTTCCTTCCTGCAGAGAAGTATTACGCTGTGTAGAACGCATCTTCATTATCCAGGTATCCAGTGATGGACACCAACTGTGGCCACCAGAGGAGAAAAGGACAACAGTGATTTTTCTTTTTTGGGTCACACCCAGCAATGCTCAGTGGTTACTCCTGGCTCTGTACTCAGGAATTACTCCTGGCGGTGCTCGGGGGTACCATATGGGATGCTGGGGATTGAACCAGGGTCAGCAGCATACAAGGCAAACAGCCATACCTACTGTGCTATTGCCCCCAGCCCCAACAGTGAGGAATATGGGTATAACGGCTGGTTGGACAGTAGTGAAGTATTATTCAACTATGATTGTGGAAATGGCATGACATACTTTTGAAGAGATTTGAAAGTATATGCATAACATATATGTGGTAACATAAACAAAATTGCCTTAGTAAAATGGAAAAAAGCAAAAACAAAATAGACTCATTACCAATACCAAGACCTTTAGTTTCTCTACTCTATTTTCTTATAGAAGTTGGAGAGTGCTCTATTTTCTACTTGACTACATGCAACATTTTAAATCAGCTATGTGTTTTGATCATTTTGTTTGTATGTGTGTGTCCCAATGTTAGAAGGATGGTCTTTTTCCCAGTGAATTTCCTTTCTTTTTTCTCAGAAATACATTTCCTCTATCTGTGTGGGTCTCTTTGTGAACTCATGTATCTGTTCTTTTGCCTTGATGACTGTTACTTTATGAAAAGTATTAAAATTGTGTAATGTAAGTCCTCAAACTTAGTTCTGGTTTCTTTGTAAATTTGTCAGATATTCTAGTCTTTTTTTATTCTTCACATAAACTTCAGTTTATTGTTACCTCAAAAAGTCTGCTGGACTGTATACTGGTAATGCATTGCATGTATGAACAAGTTGAGAAGATTGTGATCCTACAAGATGGGTGCTTCCCATCCAAAATATCAATGATCCCTCCATTCATTTAGACTTTCTCTTATTTATTTATTGTGCTTGTAACTTTCTGCCCATATAATCTTAGAAAAAAATTGCATCTAAGGATTTCAAATTTTTGAGTTCTATCAATAACCAGATTTTAATTGTTAATTTTTGACATGTAATTGGTAGTTGAGTGTTTCTTACTTACCTTATGCCTCCCAGCCTAATTAGATGAGCTTATTAATTCTATGATGCTTTTATTAAATTATTTGTTGAAGACTTCTCCACATAGGAAGCCTCTATTCTGTGAACAAAAATAACATTTCTAACGACTTAGCCTATATTATTTTACTTCATTTTCTTGTGTTATTACATAAGGTAAATATATGAAATGATAATTGATAGGATAAGTGATTAAGATTATTTATATTTGTATCTAAGTTATGAAGACATAATGTTATTTCTCACCATCAAGCATGACATGAGCTGTAGGATTATGAATATAATTGTTATCAAGTTGAGGAACTGTTTATTCCTACTTTTCTAAAAGCTGTTGTCAAAGAGTATTGAATTTTAAGTCTTATTTCTGGATCAATGGATGTGATTTTTTTTTGTCAGTCTATTGTGGTGGGAAATAAATTGATCTTCTAATGTTTATTTAGACTTTCTTAATATAAATAAATCTTATCTGACTTGGTATAAAATTCTTGGCATTAGCATTATGTCATGCACATTTGCTTCTAGGTCTTCCTGATAAGGAATTTTCCTTTACTGTAATTTCTTTTCCTATTTTGATAATTAGGAAATGGTGAAGTCACAGAGGAGTTAAGAAATTGTCTGCTTCTGTTTTCTGAAAGTGATGTGTAGAATTGGTATCAAGACTCTTGAAAAAGGTTTTCTGAAATTTTCTATCAATTCACTGGTATTTATTTTTTTATTGAGGCACTATAATTTATAATACTATTTTTTAAATGCTGACTTAAGGGAAAGCAAAGCCTCACAAAGTACTTATGCGTTTTATTTGTTTATTCATTTAGTGTGCTTTTGGGCCACACCCAGCACTCTCAATGGTTACTCCTGGCTCTGCACTCAGAAATTTCTTCTGGAGGGTTAAGGGGATCAATATGGGATGCTGAGGATGGAACCCAGGTTGACTGTGTGAAAGGCAAATGCCCTCTGTGCTGTACTTTTGCTCTAGCCCCATTTATGATACTATTAATGTATTTAATTTGTGTATCCACTCTCCAATACCACAACCAGACTGTTTGCTTCCTTTCACTAATGACAATCTTGTGTTTTAATTCTATTCATTTTATGCTCTATCTCTCTCTTCCATTCTCCAAAACATTTCTCTATAGACTGCACTTGTCCTTAGATCCCTACAGAAATATCCAATGCTTGGAAACTCTTGAAATACCAAACTGATAGAGGAGCTTGAACATAAGCATCTCATCCAAACATCCTGTTCTCTGCTCCCCTCTCAGTTGTGGTTTCTGTGCAGGAGGAAACTTTCATACTCCATGGTCTTATGGTCTTTGTAGGTGTGGATGTGTCATGGATGTGATCTCTTGGGTGGCTGCATGTGTGTAAGGGAAATCACCCTACTACAAATGCACACTGAACAGATGTCCCAAGCCAAAGTTGTTGTCTACCTAATAATTAGTGTCAAATTTGTACAACACAGAAGAGAAGGGAAAGAGCAGGTTAATTTGGGGTATCATATTAAGTGTTGCTTATATGTGTGGTAACTAGTGAATACCTTAGTCATGTCTTAGAGAACAAAGTCTCACATGTTCAAGGATAGCTGTGGGAGCTCGCTGGCCACGGCATTGAGTGTCCTTGTCTCCAGTCGTAGCTCTGATTTTATCCCCAGCATCTGTCGCTGTTGTATTTGTCTCTGTCCTACACACACAGATCTCAGATGACGGTAGAAATTGTCCTGTCTAGGGGCTTTTTTACATACTCTTTCTCTGACCCAGATACTCTTTTATTGGGTATCTCCTTCCCATGCAGATCTATCCACTGCCTTCACCAGGTTTCTTCATAACTCCATGATTACAAGGCATCAGGCAAGGGTTTCTTTTGTACTTTCCATCTTCATCAAGTTCATTATTTTTCTTAATAATAATAACCTCTATAAATTAGTGCCCACTCATTTGCTGATGTTGTAACGTCACCCAATCATAGCCCTGTCAAAAAAGGAAACTTGTCCCAGTGACCCTTGGGAACTGGAATTTTTTCCTAATCCCTTCCCTCCACCTCCTGAATCAGGCATGCTCTTTCCCAGTGAAGGGTCACTGGGACAATTACAATAGCTTTGTAATTGTTCATCACTAGGTGGTTCAATTAAAA
>JAJIBD010011215.1:0-24419 GCA_021461705.1 Cryptotis parvus
TCAGGAGAAAGCCTTTGATTCTGTGGAGACTGAAGCAGCTCATCAAAGTCCTAGCCAAACAGGGTGTTCAAACCCAATACATAAAGATCCTTCGTGAGCTCTATTACAAATTCACCACCAGGATCTCACCATTCTACAAAGAAGTGATCATTGATGTCAAAAAAGAGGGGTTTGACAGGGTGATACCATTTCACCAAAACTCTTCAGTGCCACCCTCTAGGAACATCATGTGACAATTAGAATGGGAAGGGAATGGGAGTGAAAATAGATGGTTGGCAACTATACCTCCTCCGCTTCACTGATGACTTCGTTCTAATAACACCAAATATTAGCCAAGCAGCACAAAGGCTGGCTGACTTCGACCGAGAATGTGGAAAGATAGGTCTACAGCTGAATCTAAAGAAAACTATGTTCATGAAAAATGAACTTGTTCCAGAGACTCCATTCACTCTCCATGGAACAGACATCTCTGAATGGAGCAGTTATGTGTACCTAGGTCGAGAAGTCAACACGATGAACGACCTAAAACCTGAGCTGCGCAGGAGGAAGAGAGTGGCATGGAATGCCTTCAAAGGCATCAAAGAAATAGCTAAAAGGACAAAGAACCTCCAGTTCCGGGCACATCTCTTTGACTCCACCGCTCTCCCTGCATTAACATATGCCTCAGAGACCTGGGCCCTACAAAAGCAGGATGAGAATGCTATTCGAGTCTCCCAGAGAGGAGTCGAAAGAGCTATGCTTTGAATATCACACCTCACTCAAGTGAGAGAAGGAATCGGAGTTCTGACCTCCATCGCTATTCCAGAATCATGGACACTGTCTCGCTTTGCCAAGGCATCGAAAATCAGATGGGCTAGACATGTATTGCAATTTGGAGACAACCGCTGGACTAGAGCCATTACCGACTGGATCCCACGAGCTGTCAAAAGATCACATGGCCGCCCACCTACAAGATGATCAGACTTACTTGTCAAGACCCAGAAGGAACGATTTGAGGCTCTCCATATTCCTGAATTAACCAGATGCCATTGGGCTACATTGGCACGTGATAGGGTCCAATGGAAATGTTACTGGCGCCCGCTCGAGCAAATCGATGAATAACGGGATTCAAGTGATCAATGATCAAGTGATGTTGATTGACTTGTGAATCTTGAACCATCCTTGCATTCCTAGGACAAATATACTTCGTCATGATGTATAGTCTTTTGACGAAGTCGTTGGATTCTGTTTGCTAGTATTTTGTTGAAGATCCTAGGATTTGTGTTCATAAAAGAGCTTGGTCTGTAGTTTTTCTTTTTTTTTTGTGCTGTCTGCGTGCTTTGGGTAGCAGGGTGGTATGTTCTTCATTGAAGCTTTTTGGAGTGTTTCTGTTTATTCCATTTCCTGGAAAAGCTTGAAAAGGACTGGCAGTAGATCCTCCTTAAAGATCTGGAAGAATTCACTAGTTAATCCATCTGTACCTGGGCCTTTGTGTTTGTGCAAACTTTAATTACTGTTTTATTTCCTCGATGATGATAGGTTTATTCAGGTCTTGCAGGTCTTCTTGTTTCAGCCATGGAGGTTATAGGACCTTAGGAACTTGTCCATTTCTTCCAGGTTCTCTTGTTTTGTGGCATACAGACTCTCAAAGTAATCTCTGATGATCTTTCAAATTTATGTGGTTTCTTTGTGAGGTCCCCCCCTTTTCATTTCTAATTCTGTTTACTTAGGGTCTCTCTTTCCCTTTCCTTACAAGTCTTGCAAGTGGTTTGTTGATCTTGTTTATTTTTTCAAAGAGCCAGCTCTTAGTTTCATTGATCTTTTGGATTGTTTTATTGGGCTTCCAGCTCATTGATTTCCACTCTACATTTTATTATTTCCTTCTTTCTGCCTGGCTTGGGTTCCTTTTGTTGGTCTTTTTTCTAAGATTTTGAGCTGTGAAGTCAGGTTATTTATGTAGCCCTTTCTCCTTTACTTATGATTGCTTGCAGAGCTATGAACTTTCCTCTTAACACTGTTTTAGCTGTGTCCAACAAGTTCTGATAGTGTCTTCATTTTCATTGTTTCCAGGATCTTTTTTTTTTCTTTTTTGGGTCACACCCGGCAATGCTCAGGGATTTCTCCTGGCTCTGCACTCAGAAATTACTCCTGGTGGTGCTCGGGGGACCATATGGGATGCCAGGGATAGAACCCAGACCGGCACAAGCCAGCAGCATGTAAGGCAAACACCCTACCCGCTGGACTATCGCTTCAGCCCCCAAGTTTCCAGGATCTTTCGATTTCCTCTTTGATTTCTTCTATGACCCACTGTTTGTTCATAAGTGAGCTGTTCAGTTTCCAGGTGTTTGGTTTGACTCCCTGTTTCTGTATACAGTTAAATTCCATTTTCAATGCATCATGGTCAAGAAAATAGTTGACACAACTTCTATGTTTTTATTTTATTTTATTTATTTTATTATTTATTAATTAATAATTAAAATTAATTACTCTTAGAGATTGCTCCATATGCACTGAAGAAAATGTGTATTCAGCTTTTTGTGGATGAAAAGCTCTCTCTCTCTCTCTCTCTCTCTATATATATATATATATATATATATACATATATATTAACCAGCCCTGTTTCTTCCATTTCTTCCTTCAGGGCCAGTTTTTCCTTGGTGAGTTTCAGTCTTTCCAATCCATCAATAGTTTATAGAGCAGTGTTGAAGTCTCCA
This sequence comes from Cryptotis parvus, assembly GCA_021461705.1. Lineage (NCBI taxonomy): Eukaryota > Metazoa > Chordata > Mammalia > Eulipotyphla > Soricidae > Cryptotis > Cryptotis parvus. The sequence continues at coordinate 2,694 of JAJIBD010011215.1, forward strand.
ACTACTATTGTGTTACTGTCAATGTCTTTCTTAAAGTATATTAGCAATTGTTTTAAGTATTTTGCTGGCCCCTTCTTGGGTGCATGTACATTTAGAAGTGTAATATATTTTTAATGTTGTCTTTGAGTTGAAATTTCTCTCTTCTACCTAGAATGAACTAAACCTTGACTCTTCAATTATTGCAGTTTATTTTTCTCTTTTTATTTTGTTTTCTTTTTAAAATAGGACACTAACTTAATCTCCACATTTTCTGCCACAAAGTGCCTGCCATAGAGGCAGGCTGGGGCAAGCAGAAGGTCAGGAGACATTGGTGGTGGGAAATGGGCACTTGCGGAGGAATGGGTGCTGGACACTGAGAACATCTTTGTAATTGTATATCTCACATTAGTATAGTAAATTTTTAATTCATAATACTGCTAAGATTTAATATTCATATTTCTAGAAATGTTCAGCATAGTCTGGATATAAAAATTTTGTTTGGCATGACTCCATCATTTTGTTTCTCATGGTGCCAGAGAGATGTCCGCCACATCACTGGTATATTTGGCAGTTTCTTCATGAGAAACTTTCAGAAACTGATTCTCTGGTTGCAACTGCAGCACTCAACCATATTTTCTTCTCTGATTAAGTCAAGGGAAGATATAGTGGTCTAAATGGCACTTGAGAACTTTACTTAGAAATGTTCTTGAGTACTTTGATGTTGTCAAGTGACTACTGAATCAAGCAAATAATAACCCTCTTCTCAGTAATTCATGGAATCTGCACATTTGGTTCTCCTTTGATGGGAGGAAAGTGAATTTTTTTTTCTGACCACAAAGAAGGATGTGAGTTGGCATGAGGAAGGGGTACTTACTATGTGTTTTGCATTACTTAAAAGCCTATTTGAAAAAGATTACTTGTCATCTCTCTGAAAACAATTTTTATAAATGTGAATGGCTATTCACCAATGTCTTTTGTGGCAGAGAAATTGTTCTTTGGAAGGAATAAAAAATTTGATGCTGAAATTAGGACAAGAGAGTGCATTGTGGAAGAGAAGTGCATTGTGACCTCCTCCAGAAACTATGCTGTCAACATTCCACTTGATCGCATCCCCCAGAACTCTTGGTGTTTTTCAGCAAGCACATAGCTCCAGGCTTGTCTAGCCTAGAGATACTACTGCATCTGGTCTGATGTGACAGAGCTGAACAGTGCCCACCTACTATAAAATGCTTTATATGAAATAAACCAGTCTAGAATGCAAGCTTACTTTATGGCAGATTGCCACTAGTAGAAACTCAATTACTTTAAAATAGTGTTCTTTTAAAAATCCTTATTGTGGTACTGTGATTTGCAATACTGTTATTGATCATTTCACACATGCATAATTCCAGCACCACCCCAGAGCTCACGCCGCACCACACGCATTACCATAGTATCAGCTTATGTCCATCAAGGTCCCAAAGGCTCCTCCTTTTCAACTCCTCCATCACCCTAAACTTAGTTATGTGGACCAATTCTTCAGTTCTTTTGCTCTTGGCCTTTTGTTGTTCCCTGTTACTGTGTCTTTAGATCCCACATATGAGAGAATTCTTTTCTATCCCTTTTTATGATTCACTCCATTCAGAAAGACACCCTCTAGTTTCATATATCTCATGGCAAATGGCATGATTTTGTCCTTTCTTACAGCTGCATGATGTTCCATTGTGTATCTATCACAATTTATTTAACAATTCATAGATGGGTATTTCCAAAGCTTTGCTATTATATTTTTTGGGGTAGATGCCAAGAAGCATTATTATAGACTTATATGCTATAAGGTTATTCAATCTTAGTTTTTGAAAAATATCCATATTGATTTCCATATAGGTTGAACTAGATGACATTATCATTACAGCAAGTGAGGATTCCCTTCTCATCACAATCCTGCCAACACCGGCTATTTGCATAATTTTAAATAATGTTTTTTTGTCAAATGCCAAGCAGTTGAGAATCCTGAAGAATTCATTTTCTTTTCTCTTAAATTCCACACATAACAAGAAATTCTAGCAAAATCCTGGTAGATATATGAAACATTTAGTGTTTGCTATTGTACTGAAGGCTCCTAAAACTTGTATATATTATCATTCTTTTCTAGTTTGCTTTTGTAAGTTGACTAGTGACCAGAGCATAACAAAGACTATGGAATTGAGAGCCAAATACTTTTCGTTTGTTTTGTTTGGGGGGCAAAAACCTATTGTTTCCTCAGGGCTTACAGCTGACTCTTCTCAGGTATCACTACTGGTAGGACTCAAGGGACCATATGGAGAGTCAGGGATATAACCTGGATTGGATACATGCAAGCCAAGAGTTTTATCTGTGGTACTTTCACTCTAGCACTAAAGCCACATAATTTTGCATAGAGAAGAGGAGGATCAGGGATATATTAATCTATCGATTTGACTAGCAGAAAATAAGGCCAGGGATAGAGAATTGATGAATATTCTACCTTTAAGCTTCATCAAAGACATAGCAGACCCAAATCATTTAAGCAGTTCAGATGAAAATGAAAGGAGATAAAACATAGTAAGTGAAAATCATCAAATATCTATGTAGATACAGAAAACAAAGAGATTCTGGCCTGCCTGAAAGTTTCACAGCATCGAAGAGTAGGTATATTATATTAGGGCAATGGGGAAACTCCTGGATTATGTGCCCCAAATCTCCTGGATCTTGTACTAACATTAGGCCGTCACTTGTAGTCATTCGTTCAATTCTTCATATCCTAGTCTCCTTACTCCAGTTTAGCATTGTGGGGGACCTGAACCATCCCAGAAGTCACACATCCCCACTCATAAACACTCAGCTCAGAATGTGACAATAGACACATGCCAGTGAATCTAAACTGCGCATCTTTGAAATATGGAACGAGACCATAGTCATAGTCTATAGAGAATAACCAGGCAGACGTAGGGAGAGCAGACTCGAAGAAGACTGTGACTCTGGCTGGGTATCAGTTTTTGTTTCTCACTGAATCATGGTAAAATGGTATTGCATGAAATGATGCTGTTTGAATACCTGATGTACCTTAATAACTCTTTGTTGGATTACATGAGTGAAAATGATCATTTGTATCACTTCCCGTTGCTCATCGATTTGCTTGAGTGGGTGCCAGTAATGTCACATTGTCCCTATCACATGCTAGTGAAGTCCAAGGACATCTGCTCACTCCAGGAACACGAAGAGCCTCAAACCATTCATTCAGGTCATGGGAATGAGGTCTATTATTGTTAATGTTTTTGGCATATCTCATACAACATGGATAGCTTGTCAGGCTCTGCTGTGCAGGAGTGAAAATGATATATTGTAATGTTTAGGAGTCATGTGTGATATATATATATACATGTATATATTTTTATATATACCTACATATACATATGTATATATACATATATACACAGATTTTAGGCATTAATACTAATTTAGGTACACTGCATGCCTATTTGCAATACCAGAGCAGAATATAGCAGAGGTGTTGAGGATGTGGTCAGGTCACACAGGCTCTCTGTGTTCTGTCGAGATACAGCCCTGTAGCCTGGTAAGAGTTGTGGTTCTGGCACAGAATACAGAGTTTTTATTTATCTCCAGCATTTTCCATTTCCTCTTTGAGGTCATTCTTTTTAGTAAGTAAGCACATGTCTTCAGGATGCTCATCATGCATTTAGCACACCTCTCCTGGGATGGAATTTTTTGAATTTCAAATGGAGAGTATTTATTCAGAAAATGCCCTAATTCCAAAACTGAAAACTGAAGTGGTCTCTATAAGTATAGGACCAATTATTTTTAGAGCACACACAATTTCTAGACTATTACAACAATGAATATACTAAAAGCAATTCACAAACTGCAGGCATATAGCTACTTGATGTCATTTATTAACTGAAATCTGACACACCATAATATCATAACATCATAACTTGTATTTATATCATTGGTATCAAAACAAAAGTCCTTTTTTTCTTCCAAAAGGAAGATTTACAGAGTAATGTTTTCAATTGATAAAGTTTTTTTATCAGATTAAGGAAAATTGTGTGGATTTTTTTGGGTTAATTGGCCCACCACTCCAGCAGAGCCTCACAACAAGCCAGACGACCCCCACTCCATGAGGACCTCCATTTTCCACATCTAGACTTCCCCCTTGTCAGAACTCCACCCAGCAGACCAGCCTATCACAGCCCGTTTCATCGAGATCCACCCCTGCTGCAGTCTTTTTTTAATCCGGCCCAGGTATGCTGATCCAGAGACAGACATGGGGCAGAGCTGCTACTGGCTCTCACTGTGCCCAGCCGCTCATGAGGCGCCCAGGAGGAATGGCAGGTTCTAGCCCTGGCCCGCCACCCCAGCAGAGCCTCACAAGAAGCCGGACGATCCCCCACTCCATGAGGACCTCCATTTTCCCACATCCGGACTTCCCCCTCCACCCAGTACACCAGCCTATCACAGCCCGGTTCATCGAGATCCACCCTGCTGCAGTCTTTTTAATCTGGCCCAGGTATGCTAATTAGGGAGCAACAGTAAAAATATCATAAACATAGATTTTGAGGTACATAATAATCTCAGAAAACTTATCACTTCACTTGTTCACTTGACATCCCATTATTCGTCGATTTGCTTGAGTGGGCACCAGTAATATTTCCATTTGACCCTATCACGTGCCAGTGTAGCCTAATGGCATCTGATTGCTTCAGGAATACAAAGAGCCTCAAACCGTTCATTCAGGGTCTTGAAGAAGTCTGATCATCTTGTATGTGGGCCGCCACGTGATCTTTTGACATCCCATGGCATCCAGTGGCTCTAGTCCAGCGGTCGTCTCCAAATCACATTACATGTCCAGCCCATCTGATTTTTGATGCCTTGGCAAACGAGACAGTGTCCCTGACTCTGGAAGAGTGATGAAGGTCGGAGCTCTGGATTCCTTCTCTCACTTGAGTGAGGCGTGATATTCCAAGCATAGCTCTTTCCATTCCTCTTTGGGAGACCCGAATAGCATTCTCATCCTGCTTTTGTAGGGCCCAGGTCTCTGAGGCATATGTTAATGCAGGGAGAACGGTGGAGTTGAAGAGATGTGCCCAGAGCTCGAGGTTCTTTGTCTTTTTAGCTATTTCTTCGATGCTTTTGAAGGCATTCCAGGCAGCTCTCTCCTCCTGTGAAGCTCAGGTTTTAGGTCGTTCATCATGTTGACTTCTCGACGTAGGTACACATAACTGCTGCATTCAGAGATGTATATAATATATCTTTTATTATAATAAGCTTATAATAAATTGTATTTTCTTTAATTCAAGCTAATTATTTGAAGTACAAGTCAAAGATTTTTGATGATCAGTCAAGAGGTATATGTGTAGTCTGGCACAGTGTAAGAAGACAAGAGGTTCTGGAAGTCAGAGGCATCTATTTTGTAATCTCCAGGCTGTCTGAGACAGCAGAAGCAGCAAGAACAATCCATTGTAGGGAAGTCCAGAAAACATGAGGTCAAGCAGTGTTCCAGTCAAGTTAAGGTAGATTGCCCCAACTGGACTCACTTTGATTCCCAAGAAAGTGGCCACTGGAATAAATGATTCCAATAATTAGTATTAATATTCCTACATGAATATCAACCACATATGCTATAACTGTACCCTATTATTTATGCTTACAAGGAAAGAAGATGATTTTGAGAAATTTAACTTCTTAGAATAATAAATTATGCATTCCTAAATATATCTAAGAAGAGAATTTAAGAGTCAGAAACAGTACAGTGATGGAACAATGCAGAATCTTATATTTATACAAAGAGTTAATATTTCACAAAAAAAAACAGAGGGCCTGAAATGCCTTCTATTTACCACAACATTAATGTCATTTTCCCAAGAGGCACTGAAGGGGAGTCCACCCAGGACTATATGAGCAAGGGCACTCTGGTCTTGGATTTTGGTAAATTCACGTGAGTCTTACATCTACACTCTCTAATCTGTCCTGTCATCTGTGTTTTAATAAAGCCTAATTTGTTGTTAAATAGCTGATTATTTTGAGGTGAACAGAAGAAGTTGTAATAGTTCAAATAAGAACATATAATCCTTTAAACAATAGGATGAATCCTCCTTAAGAATTCGCAGTCTTGGTGCCAGAAAAGTGCTGTTTTCCATGCGGGGGTTCTAACATGGCAATCTATGGTGTAAAGACTCTTCTTTTTTCTAGTTGTCCTAAAAGAGTACTTCCCAGAGGCTGCACACCTGAAAAGATGGTGAGTTTCTTTGGACATATAAAGCTGTTATAACTGCTGCTTTCCCCAGACACATAAGCAAACAAGTAAATGAACCAGCGGAACTTTGAATTGAAACTTTGTGTTGTAGGTACACAAATTTCTTTGTGGGTACACAAAGAAGTTTCTTTGTGGAAAAAGATTTAAGAACATACTAGTATTTTAGCTCTAAATTGGTTAAATGTTGGCAAAATGTGCCTTGCTTTTTATATAAGAAAATGCACTTATTCATTTACTGGTGTACAAGTATCTTCCTTATGCTAGGTAGGAAATACGCAATAAGTACTAAATAAAGAAATTTTAAAAGTTTACGCATGCATTATTCATCTATTTATCTTGTTTTAGTTTCTCATTTCTATTGTGGCATCATGGTTCTTATTTTTATTTTTTAATTTTTTATTATACTACCGTGAGACAATTACAAAGGTGTTCATAATTAGTTCTTGGTAATACAGTATTCCAGCACCCATCCCTCCACCAGTGCCCCATTTCCACCACCAATGTACCCCACCCCTCCCACCCACCCCCCCAGGCTGCCTCAGTAGTAGGTGGCCCCATTTCCTCTTTCTCTCTCTCTGTCTCCCTCTCTGTCTCTGCATCTCTCTCCCTCTTCTTTTACACATTGTGGCTAGCCCTGCAGATATTTAGAGTGTATCACTTAAGTCTCTTTGTGTATATTCAATGGTGAGTTTTTTCCCACACTTAGTAAAACACTGGTATCTATTTATATCCTATTAATGAATGCATTATATCTGTCCTTTTCCTTCTGACTAATTTTCACTCAGCATGATAGTCTCCATGTCCATCCATTTGCAGGTAAATTTCATAATTTCATCTTTTCTGACAGCTGCATATTATTCCATAGTGTATATGTACCACAGTTTCTTTAGCCAGTCCTCTGTTCTCGGGCATTTAGGTTGTTTCCAGATTCTAGCTATTATGAATAGTGCAGAGATGAATAAAGAAATACAGATAGTGGTTCTGCTATGTATTTTTCAGTCTCTTGGGTATATTCCCAGGAGTGCTATTGTTGGATCAGAGTGGCAAAATGGATCAAAAAATTGAATCTGACATTCTGGTGCCTTCAAGAAACACATGGTTTCTAATACTATTAATCATAATTCATGCATACAACATTCCAATACCACGCACACTCACTCTTATTTCTATAGACCAACTCTATTGTGCTCATGCCTTTTGCCATTTGTTGTTCCCTTACTCTGTATTCTTATTTATTTTATTTTTAGATATTCTATGTTCTTTTTGTATTTTTTTTTTTTTACTCAGGGACTACCTGGTACTGCTCAGGACTCCTCGCTCTGCACTCTATGTTGGCTAGGGATTTAATCTGGGTTGGCTCTGTGCAAAAGAAGCACCATGCCTGCTGTGCTATTGCTCAGTTGCCTGAAATTATGTTGTTTTTTTTAATTTTTTGTTTTAATCAGAAAACCTTATTTATTTTTTAAACTCCTAAGTGTTTGCATCTACCTCATTTTACTGTTTGTAATTGATTTTAATTTTGAGATATCCTCTCAAACCACAGTTTGAGAGGATAGGGGATATGATTTCTGTCTTTTGATTTAATGAAGATGCATTTTTCCAGCATATGGATCTTTCATATTCTGGAAAATGTCCTTTGTTCACTCAAAAAGTATGTGTACTCTGCTTTTGAAAAATAAATAAAGCTACACCTCTGACTCCTATTTTTCCCTCTAAGGCCAGTGTTTCCAGATAGAATTTTCTCATTGTTCTGTCCAGCGGTGACTGAGAGGTCTGCAAGGAGAGGTCTGGAGTGTGGATATGCCTTGGAGAGATAGTAGAGGTTGAGCATGCAGGCTTCTCAGATCCAGGTGGAAGGAAAGGAAATCTATTTCCAATTCATAAAGGTCCTGGAAATATCAGCTTGGAAGCCAACTTCACTTGGAGAAAAAAAATGAGAAAGTAGAAGCTCTGGGTGTGGATGTAGGCCCGCAAATTGCAGAAGATCATAATTTATTTTTAAAAGATAATTTTAACATAATGAATAAGAACTGAATCCAAAATGTATAGTATGATGAAGGATATAATACTGTAACACCCAGGCTGCTATGAGAAAAATAATAGGCTCATAAGAAATTTTTCAGCAAAGACGTGTCTTGAGTTGGGTTAGTTAAATATGAATGGAGAAGGACATTCCAGATTCTGCACATAATGTTTTCAAAGCATAACATTTCTTCATACTGGAATCACATGATTAGAGTCAGGAGAGGATTTGAGGACTGGAAAGAAAGTAGACTGGACTTGTGTCAGGGATGCCGCTGGGGTCCCCAACAGTGCCAGGAAGCGAGTTCCCTTCTACCTCCGAAGTTGGCGGGGAATGGATGAAGACTCAGGAATCCGATGCAGTTTTAAAAGGGCTTTACTATCACAGATTCCAATATACAATCCAAGAGCAGGGAAAACCTCCGGACTCTGGGTTCCCAGCTAGGCCCCAGCCAGGTGTAGGCCAAGATGGCTGCCACCACGTGTTGAGGCCCAACAGAGAATGGAGAGGACGGAGAAGCAAAACACCAAGGGAAGCCAAAATGGCAAAAAGGGGAAAAAAAGAGAGAGCTCCTTTCTTCTTGCAGCTTATTTTATAGCTAGAAATCTGCCCAAACTCCCCAGCCCAGCCCAGAATGGGCTGGGCTATCTAGAGATGAAAACAGGAAAATAGCTCTATAAAAATGTAGCAACTTCAGGAGACCTTCTGGCTGTTTACAAGGACCCAGAGCTAATTCAAAGCCTCCCTAGCAGAGCTAGGAGGAGCTGCAAGCTAAATGTAACTTCCCCTGGCAGGGGAGGGTCAAATGCCCTCAGGTAGTTTCTCCCAACACCTCACCTAATGTCTTTTTTATATGCTAATGTCTTGAGCCAAGATCTGCCTGGAATTGCCTTTATAGGGTAGAGAAGGGGTTTCTGAGATGGCATGTCTCTGTACCAAAGACTAATACTAATGCCAGTTAAATATTTCTCCAAGCCTTCACAAGTCTCGTCTACCCTCACGGTAGTTTTGTATTTTAGTTGCCTTTTGAGTTATCAGGGGAGCCATGCTTGCTTGCTTGGAGGCAAACAGCACTTCTCTCTGGTCTAATTACTTATAGATCCAACATGGCCAGGCAAATATGCTGGTAAGATCTAGCTAGTCCCACGATGATTGTGGTAGTATTAGAGAATATTTATACTAGCCAGTACAGAATACATGGTCAGATAAACTGCCACATTTAAACCACCCCCTTATCTATGAAGTGATTTGCAGGAGGCAATTCAGAGCAGATGCAAAGGCTCTTAGAGGAGTCCTGCAACAGACTTGGGTAAAGGAAGATCTTTTAAAATAGGACAAATATTTGTCACTATTCTTCCTTCTCTTTCTCCTTCACTTGCTCTTCCTCTTCCTTCTACTCTTCCTCCTCCCTTGCCCCAAAGCTCTTAGGCCTTATTACTGCCTCTTTGTTTAAGGTTCACTCTTAAGTACTGCTCAGGGGGAGCATATATTGTGCCAACAATCAAATTATGGCAGCCTCTGTAAGACAAGTACCTTACCTTCTATTCTATCTCTCCAGGCTCAGTTTCTTAGTCAACAAAGTTATTAATTTTTGTTCTTATTTCCTTCATTTCTTTTATACAAACATTAAAAATAAAGCAGGTGTTCCTCTAAAATATATACAACCTTTGTTAACTTCTAACCATCATCCAACTTACTTGCTTTAAAAAACATCATCAATTCTCATTTAAAGTTAAATGAGAATTTCTAGGCTTGCCCACTTTTATGGTGTACGTTGCATTCTTCCAAAATTCTAATACCAGGGGCTGGAGTGATAGCACAGTGGGTAGGGTGTTTGCCTTGCACGCAGCCAACCAGGGTTTGATCCCCAGCATCGCATATGGTCCCCTGACACCATCAGGGGGTAATTCCTGAGCAAAAGAGCCAGACTAACCCTTGAGCATCACCGGGTGTGACCCAAAAAAACAAAAAAGAAAATTCTTATACCAACAACTTACCTTCAGCAAGTCTATTTGCAGAAGACCTTTAGAGATATAATTAAGGTTAATCAGCTCACAAGGAAAGACCCTTAATTCAACAAGTGCCTTTTAAGAGGAATAGACCAAAAGGAAGGCTATGTGACTATGGTTATCTGTAAGGCAGGAAGCTAGGTCTCACTTGAAACCAATGCTGATGACATCTTGATCTTGAACATGTATTCTTCAGAGCTGTGAGAAAATTATTTTCTGTTAAGTCACCCAGTTTTTGGTATTTTTCTAGGGTAACACCCACCTAAAATATACTCTCCACATGGAGAGATTTATTTAAAGTCAAATGATTTCATAATTCCCCTGTTTAAAAATCCACCTTCCTTCTTATCCTATTTAAACATAGGGCAGACTTCTTAACATAACTGAGGATGCCCTCCATGGCCCATGTTCTGTCTCCGCTTCCAGCCTCCTACTCAAGACAAATGACTTTTTCCTCCTTTTTGCCCCCAACAGGTCAAATTATTTCTCAACCTCAACCTTTTAACTTATTTTCTATGTTTGGATGCTTCTGCCTACAGTCATCTTATTGTTGGTTTCCCTTTATTTGCCATTAAGGATGAAGCTTAGATATTATTCCCAGAAAGCCGCTCTGATTATACAGTCTTATTCTTTCCCAGTTCCTGACATTCTTTCTTCATAATGTTCTGTACTTTGTTCAAAGCAATGACTATGATTTGAAAATTTATTATCTTCCCCCCTATTTGTCACTATTCTTACCTACTGGACAGACTACCCCATGGGTGCAGGGACTTTCCTGAATGATTATCTAAATTCTCAGCACCTAGAGTAGTTATTAGTCTATATTAGGTAAGAATGATTGAATGGCTAGATCCTCCTATGTCTGGACTGCCCATACACACATGCCTTAACCTCTAGTCTAGATGTATTCTGACCTATGTTAGGAGAGATCAGTGGCTGTTAAACTTCACCTCAGTTTCTCACCTAATCTGACCTCCTCCAATGATCTCTTAACTTTGTTATTTAGATCTTCTAGTTTGTTCGCTATTATGGCATTTGTCCCTTTTCCTTTACTAGTAAAGGAACTTTTTCCAGGAGATGAATACATTGTGTTAGCAAGTAAGAGCTATATAAATTTGAGTTACTTTTAAAAATATAGTCTCAGTTGTTTCATAAATAGGTGAGTTCTGGGGATATGTGTGTGGTGTATGGTTAGAAATAAAGAATTGCTTTTTAGAAGTGATTTTTAGAAATTCATTAGCAAAGAATTTTTTTGTTAATAATGGATAAAATGTTTCAATTATATTAAATTGCCACCTTTTTAAAATAGTTATGTGCTCCGTGGAAGTGTTTTGGCAAATGACAGAGTGCTTATTTGATGGTGGTCCCGAAATTCTTATTGCCCACTGTCATCATAAAACACATTGCTAGTGGACTAAAGAATATACAATATGCAAATACTCTATGCACTACAATGTCCTACAGGACAAATTACAGAGCATCTATGACTTTATATTGTAGAATTAATGGATGACACAGTTCCTTTTCAAAGATTTCCTCCTGAATCATTGTGTGAATGGAGTGCCATTGGAGAATAATACATACTCTATGATAACAGCACAGTGACGCAAACTCCTAAAGACACATTCCTCAAAACATGTCCCCATTGCTGATTAGTATGTGACCATAAACTATATCCTCTAAAGGATGAAGCTTCATTGTCCCCATAGCCCCACCTGCCAAAGATGCTTACTCACACATATTTTCTTCCAGCAGCATTTTGTGTGAATAATATGAGAGAATATCCTACGTAAAAAGAGGCATGGAGTATATTTTGTCTCTATACAATTGTTTTGGGTGTTGGGAGAGTTGATGTTTTATTTTTCCCCCTTTTAGGTAGTCCCTCTCATGCACACGTGTTGCTTCCTGATTTGGGATATTGTGAATAGTGCCTCAGTGAATACAGAAATGCAAAGGTCTTTTGTGAATAGTTTTTGAGTCCTTGGGGTAGATGCCAAGATGGCTGGGTCATAGGAAGCTGTTTTTTAGAGTTTTTTAGATATGTTCTTATTGTTTTCTAAGATGGTTGGAAATTTTTCCCCTGTGATTTTTAGTTTATAACCCAGAGTTCCATACTGACTGATTTGGCTAGGATTTTAGGATAAAAAACTTACTTACTGTTGGTGAAAAATGATCGAAACTCAAACCCTCCAACCTCAGAGAAAACCTGTTCATGAAGCAAAACAGTCTTGTTATTGAATAAATATTAAGCCAGAATGTAAAGCTCATCACAGGCAGTTTCTGAGACATTAAATAGACAGAAAGAAATCTCACCACCTTCTACAGCCAAGCAGATCCACACAGCCAAGAACAGATCATGTTGTTGAGATAAACAATAGCTAGTCCTCAAGTCAGAGGACTTGACAGAACATTTGTCACACATAGTTCATCCTAAATTTACCTGGTAATTGGGTTGACCATCTGTTTTAGCTAATTGGATTCATGCAAAAGAAAAATTAACTCTTATCTTTATGACAGGGAACAGTTTTGCAATTTGAAGAGGCAAAATAAGGCCAAAATAAGGCCTCTGGCATCCCTCAGGGACTGATGAAAGCAAAAGTGATGCCTCTAAAGTCCTCAAGAAAGACATTCCTGAGTTCTATTTATTTAACATATTTTTATTTTATTTTTTATTATACCACCATGAGATACACAATTACAAAACTTTATGATTAGTTTACAGTCATACAGTGTTCAGCACCCATTCACCCATCCCTCCACCAGTGCATGTTTCCCACCACCAATGTCCCCTGATTCCCTTCCTCCTCCCCAGCCTGCCTCTGTGGTAGGCCATTTTGCCTCTTCTCTCTCTCTCTCTCTCTCTTTCCCTCTCTCTTCTTCCCCTCTCTCTTCCCTCTGCTCTCTCTCTTCTCTTACACATTGTGGCTTGCATACATACATTTAGGGGTTCCCATGTATATCCCTTGCATACATATATTTAGGAGTTACCATGGCTGGTATTACCCTAGGCTAGTATTACCATTTCCAACAACTATTAGCACACTAGTCCCTTCTCTGTCTTACTTAACCTCTGACTTCTACACACTTGCAGTAGATTTCAACAATTGACAAGTCCTCCTGATCCATGTTTTGTCTTGGATATTAGTATTATGCTATTTTTTTATATTCCACAAATGAATGCAGTCATTCTGTATCTGTCCTTTTCCCTCTGGCTAATTTCACTCAACGTGATACTCTCCATGGGTTTTAAATGGTGAAAATTTCTATAAAAGAGTTACAGGTCTTTAACAGTCAAAGAGAACTTTACAATGGTAAAGTTGTATGTGTGCTCTGTGTGTGTGTGTGTGTGTTTCTATATCTATCGAGAAAGGACTTTCCTCCTTTATTTTTCACAAAAAGAATTGGTGTTTTTATTTGTAATTTTTCTTTTACGAATAAGGTGAACTTCTCAGATGTTTGTCTTGCAGTCAGCCACACAGAAATAAAACTATAGAATTTCCTGGAATACAAACTCCTGCAATTAAATGGCAAAAACTGCTTTGAATCTTTTTCTTTCCCTTTGTACTCTTTTTGGAATTAGGCTATTTTTCATTTACTGTTGAGAGTTTCTATGGTATTACCAATTAATTGTTCTAGTTAAGGAGAAAAAATAAATCATTTTCTTATATTAAAGACTTGTAGCTCGCCTGTACAATTTGTCACTGTAAGAAAATTAAAAAAGGTTTTCCTTTCTGCTTTTCTTGGGGACTAGAAAGATTTTTACATAAAAAGGGGAGGAGATGAGCTGGGGCACCTGAACCAAATTTGGTCTTTCTGAATAGGCACCTCACACCACTGAAGTGCACCAAATAGCAGATAAAAGAATTTTGCCTGGTTTGTTGTTCACTGAGAATTAGACGCTTGGAAATTTATCAAAAAAATCACTACTTATTCCTTAATTGATCAATTCAGTTTGACTTAAGTTACTTTCTCCTCTTGTTAGTTAAACCATCTGGAGAGTTAATCTCCAAATATTTTTTGATTATTAGAGTGGAAAATAAAGGCTTTGACTATGGGGACTGAAGAGGCAAGTGTGTTAGGGATCAATTATATCACTTGTCTTCCCGTTGTTCTTTGATTTGCTTGAGCGGGCACCAGTAACATCTCCATATGTCCTCTTACATGCTAGTGTAGCCCAAGGGCATCTGCTCGCTCCAGGAACATGAAGAGCCTCAAACCATTCCTTCAGGTCATTGGAATGAGGTCTATAACTGTTACTAGGTTTTTGGCATATCAAATATGACACGGGTAGCTTGCCAGGCTCTGCCATGTGTTAGGGATTGTGTCAAATATTTATACAGTCTCAATAAATCCAGTCTTAAGCTCTTTTTTGTTTGGTTCTGGTATTGAGCTCATGTGAGTATTTCCAGATTAGTTATGAAAAAACTTAAAATATTTAGAGATCATTCTAGTAAGACATATTTCTATGGAGTAGAACCATTATAAAACTGCTTTCATAAAAGTGTTTGCTCCTACTGTTTTTTCTTGAGTTTCCCCATCAGACTGTTCAATTTTTTGTGAGGTCATATTTTAGAAGTGAAAGCAACTGGAGGAAATTAGTATTTTTTAATTTTAGGCAGAGGTGGAAGGGTTGGGGGGTTAAAATATTTGTTCCTAGTTCTCTGTGCTCAGGATTGACTACTGGTGAAGTCTGGGAAATATATCTTATGTTAGGATCAAGACAAGTTCTGCCACATTCAAGGACCGGAATAGAGAAGTAGTATAATGGTCCATAGATAAATGGTCCATAGATAAATGGTCCATAGATAAATGTCTTTCTACACTCCCCTGACTTCCTTCAGCCCACCCACTTGAAAAAAAAAAAAAACATTTAAATATTTTGGACAATTTAAACAAAATAAGTTTTTAATCTTATTTAAAAATATTTTTATTAAAGTATTATAGTTTACAATAGTGTTGAAGTTGTTATTTTACAGTTGCAGAGATTTTATATTAATTCCTCCACCATTTTCCCTTGTTTCCTTCCCCCAGCCCCTTGAGTTCCTAATTCCATTTTTCTTGTCCCAGGGTTTGTTTCTACTGGGGATGCCTAATCATTTTCCCTTTTTCCTTTTATTCTCTCTACATATGAGAGAGAATCTATTATTTTTACTTTTGACTCACTTAACATAATGTCCTGTAATTCCACCTAACTTGCTCCAAACTGAAATTTCACCTCTTTCATAGTTGAATATTATTCCATTTTGTATATATGCCATTTTCTTTATCGATTTGTCTGTTATTGGAAAAGTGGATTCTTTCCAGATCTCAGGTACTGTAAATAATGCTGCAGTAGATATAGGTGTACATATGTCTTTTGGGATTAATGTTTTTTATACTGGGTAGATTCCCAGAAGTGAAATGACAAGGTTGTGTAAAAGTTTTTCTTGTACTGTTTGAGAAATATCCAAATCATTTTCCAGAGAGGCTGAACCATGTAATATTCCCATCTACAGTGAATGAGGGCTTCCTTTCAACTTATCTCACTGGTGTTTTGATTTATATTTCCCTGATCATCATGATTTATATTTCCCTGATGAACATTTTTTTCATATGTCTATGGCCACCTTTCTGTCTTTTGAGGAAATACCTGTTTATAGTCTTCTCATTTTTTCATGGGGTTGTTTGGTTTCTTGTTGGACTTTAAGAGTGCTTTATATATATTGCTTTATATATATTGGATATTAGCCCTTAGATGTATGTTGAGCAAATATTTAACCCTCAATCAGTGAGGTGCCTTTTAAAAAAGAATCATTGACTTAATTATTTTTATACTGTGGACACAGTTTGATAGTAGTATCACCTTATTTTTGTTTCTGCTTCTTTTTTGTCAATTGGGTTGTGTCATTGAAAATGCCATTGTGGTAGATACTGTCTATTTTCCTTGTTGTTTTTTTTTTTTGTGTGTGTGTGTATGGAGGCAGGTTTGATATCAAGACTTAATTCATTTTGAATTGGTCCTTTATGTGTATTGTGAGAGGGTTATAAATTCCCATGACATCCTTTAAAACAGAACAAATGCTTTCAATATGAGTATGGGATAAGAAAAATTCCCAGGAAAACCAAAGAAATTCTGAGAGAAGGCCAGGTGTATATAGCAGAGTAAGAAGAGTCTCTCAACAAATGGTGCTCAGGAAATGTGCAAATGAGTGTAAAGATATTAAATTCCCTATGTACTGATTGTCTTCTTTGTCAGGGAGCTGCTGGGGTCCCCAACAGTACCAGCATAGAAGTTCTTTTCTACCTCCTAGGCCACCAGGGAAGCGGATGAAAACTTACGAATCAGGCACATTTCAAAAAATGCTATGGAATACTATGCAGCTGTTAGGAAAAATGAAGTTATAAAATTTGCCTACAAATGGATGGACATGGAGAAGATTATGTTGGCGAAATTAGCCAGAAGGAGAGAGACAGATACAGAATGACTACATTTATCTGCATAACATAAATATATAGGTACATATTATGATACCAATATCCAAGGTCAAGTGAAACATACATCAGGAGGTCCTGTCAAAGGTGGAAATTATCACAAACGTGTGGGAGTCAGAGGCTAGGTAAGACAGAAAATGGAAAAAGTGTGCTAACAATTGTTGAGGGTACTTATGCCAACCTAGAACTGAGCATTAAATAGAGGCAAAAGATACACATGTATGTTCTGTAATCCATAGTCTGGGGGGAAGGAAAAAAAAGAGATAAAGGGAAAGAAATAAAGAACCTGCCATGGGGAGGGCTGGGGAGGGAGGAACCGGGGCGTTGGTGGTGGGAGATGGGCACTGGTGGCGGGATGGGTGCTGCAACACTGTATGCCAAAACCCAAATATGAACTTTTTAATTGTATATCTTTGTAATTGTAAAAATAAAAAATTAAAAAAAGTGCTTTTGATAAAACAAAAGCTCAAATATAATGGAAGACCTTAGCTCTGGTCAGAACTTAGACCACACACAAGGGCCCAAGTCTCCCAACCAAAGAGGATACAACACACACACACACACACACACACACACACACACACACACACTCTCACACACACACAGAGTCCTGCCAAAGAAGTTCCTACCAGAAAAGAGTCCCACAAAAGAGTATCTCAGCCAAGAGAGAGCCCTAGGAACAAAAGGGGAGAGTACCTTAAGCCAGTCCCCTTATATATGCACCAAAGTAATCCTAACTTCAGGGAGGGTCTTGTCAACAAAGAACCCTAAACAGTTTCTAGATAGTAGAAGAGTGTAGAAGGGTGGTGCCACACCCTATTATAGGGTATAAACAAAGGATTATGCCAAGGACTAATCCCTTCCTCCAAGATTATCTCTTATGTAAAACACTGGAGAGAGAGAGAGAGAGAGAGAGAGAGAGAGAGGAAGGGGGCTGGTATAAAATAATACACCTTAATTTCATGGGCTTCATGTACTCTAGATGGTACATGATACCCACAAGGTCCTTCTTATTTATTATCTGTACCAGGGTAATGCTTATTTATTATTTTATTCTTATTTATTATCTGTACCAGAGGTACTTCTGAGTATCTTGTTCTCTGTATACTAAAAAGTGTCACACTTGCCTGCTTGAGGGCAAACTAGCATGATCCTTCCTATAATCGTAAACATTTGCAAGGGTGGTAGTCTCCTGGTAAATTCTAACTGTCCCACGCTGGATCCAGCGGGTATAAAGAGGAGCTGTGCCCAATCTAGATAACATAGCAGTCTTAGTAGATGTATAATAATAAGTCAGAAGTTATTCAGAGTCAAGGTGACTTCTGTAACTGCCACACCCTCCATCAGTGTTTACATAGAAGAGAGATCTCATTGGTATGAATCCTGGCTTAAGAACATGTAAATAGATTAACCTGTGAATGGATAAAACAGCACAGCTCTCAAGCTAGCTAGTCCTGTCATCCACCACCTTTAAAACATTTTTTTCTAACCTTCTAGCATTATACTGAGCACTTTAATAAAAAGTGTTGCATCAGTCGAAGTTAAATAGCCCTTTATACTTCTGTATACATGTCAAATGCTGACTTCAATTAGTATTAATCCCAGCATAATAAAATAAGAAACAAATATGTTTATGAATTCTTTACTTTATCGTTATATAAATTATAAGAATAACAAGACACATGATCTAGTCATCTACTTTAGTCATATAGTAATTACAAATATGAGGTGAATGAGATCAATTTATTAACTAGTTTTTAATAAAGTACACTTTTTTTCTCATGAATTCAAGTTTTAAAATTAAGTCAGAGTGCAGATTTGAATACTGTTACAAGGTCTCAATTCCGGCTGATATCCCTAAAGAAAAGAATAATGATGATCATCAGTACATTAATTGTGGGAAGAATTTCAGAGCAGTTCCTGAGGAAATGCATGAGACTGGTTTGAGATTACATTTTCATCAATGATTAAAGTTATATTGATGGAGGACAAGAAATAGTGTTTTAACTGGTGTGTTAAAATGCAGAGCCCGGTTAATGAATAATTATTTTTATAATAAGAATTCTTTTAAGATATACTCATATATTTAAAAAGAAGACAAATAGAAGCTGTTTTGAAAAGCCTTGGTCATTTTATTTTTTTTAATTTATTTTTGTTATACCATTGTGAGATATACAGTTACAAAAGTGCTCATAATTGGGTCTCAGTTATACAGTGTTCCAGCACCCATCCCTCTACCAGTGCCCCATTCCCACCACCAAAGTCCCCACATTACCTCCCACTCACCCCTAGCCTGCCTCTATAGCAGGCACTTTTACTTCTCTCACTCTCTCTGTCTTTCTTTCTGTCTCTGTATCTCTCTCTCTTCTTTTACACATTGTGTTGTGGCTTACTTTCAGACACTTAGGATTTATCATGTAAGCCTCTGTATATTCAACGGTGAGTTCTAGTCTGATGTTACCATTTCCCACAATTAGTAGAACAGTGGTATATATTTATATCCTATTAACAAATGCAGTAATTCTATATCTGTCATTTTCCTTCCTGACTAGTCTTAATCAGCATGATATAACTTTTACAGGAAGAAAACAGCCAACCTATCAAAAATGGGGAGAAGAAATGAAGAGAAACCTCCAAAAAGAAGAAATTCAAATGGCCACAAAGGCATATGAAAAAGTGCTCTTCATCATTAACCATCAGGGAGATGCAAATCAAAACAACAATGAGGTATCATTGCACACCACAGAGACTGGCACACATCCAAAACAGCAAGAACAACCGGTGCTAGCATGGATGTGGGAAAACAGGACTCTCATCCATTGTTGGTGGGAGTGCCGACTGGTCCAGCTCTTTTTGGAAAACAATTTGGACAGTCCTGTGAAAACTAGATATTGAGCTCCCATTCAACCCAGCAATAACACTCCTGGGAATATACCTGGGAGACCCAAAAACACACAACAAAAACTATATCTGCACTTTAATGTTTATCACAGCTCTTGGTCATTTTAAATACCCATTAACCCTTCTTCTGGAAGTAATTTTACATATACATGAGAAGCTGCATTATCTTTAGAAGTTTGTTCCGTCAGACTGTTTAAACCAGTTTCTTTTTAACTTTGTTTGCACCACCATGTGTTATGTTCTACAACAGAATTAAAATAACTTGCCAAGATGTGAGAGGTAGCTGCTAAACTGCATTTGTAGCATTGGCAAAACACCTGAAAAGTTCATATCTAGAAACTTATTTCTGAGAAGAATGTTCAGGGTCCAGAATCAGCTACTTTGAATGTTGAGGACTTTTAAAAATAGAGTCTTCGAGGCCGGAGCGATAGCCCAGCAGTAGGGCTTTTTGCCTTGCATGCGGCCGGCCTGTGCCGGCCCGGGTTCGATCCCGGCATCCCATATGGTCCCCCGAGCACTGCCAGGAGTAATTCCTGAGTGCAGAGCCAGGAGTAACCCCTGAGCATCACCGGGTGTTGTCCAAAAAGCAAATAAATAAATAAATAAATAAATAAATAAATAAATAAATAAATAAATAAAATAGAGTCTTCCCTGTAATGCTCATGCCAGCTCAGACCTAAAAAGTTAGGTGGAATGGAGTTGGTAGCACTAGAACTAGGGTGGGGCCAAGGGGCCAAGGATGGCACAGGACCTTGTACATGCTTGGTGTGTGTTCCATTTCTCCAAGACAATGAATTAATTTTCTTGCTTTTTTCTAGTTTGTCTAATTTTTTAAATACTTTATTATACTACCGTGAGATATACAATTACAAAGATGTTCATAAGATGTTCATAATTGGGGTTTCAGCCATATAGTGCTCCAGTACTCATCCCTCCACCAGTGCCTATTTCCCACCACTAATGTCCCTGATTCCTTCCCCCCTCTCTAGCCTGCCTCTATGGCAGGTTCTTTATCTCTTTCTCTTTCTCTCTCTCTCTCTTTCTCTCTTCCTTCCCTTACACATTGTGGATTACAATACATACATTTAGAGGTTATCATGTGATCTTTTTGCCTGTATTTAATGCTCAGTTCTAGGTTGGTATTAGCACTTTCGACAATTATTATTATTTGTCTTCTTTTTAAATATATGAGTATATCTTAAAAGAATTCTTATTATAAAAATAATTATTCATTCCATTCTCTGTCTAACCTAAACTCTGACTCCCACAAGTTTGAAATCATTTCTACCTTTGACAAGACCTCCTGATCCATCTTTCTCCTGATCTTGGATATTGGTATCATAATATGCATATATATAATATATATGTATATATATTTATGTCATGCAAATAAATGCAGTCATTCTATACCTCTCTTTCCTTCTGGCTAATTACACTCAACATGATCCTCTCCATGTCCATCCATTTATAGGCAAATTTCATAACTTCACTTTCCTAACAGCTGCATAGTATTCCATTGTATAGATGTGCCAAAGTTTCTTTATCCAGTCATCAGTTTTCGGGCACACTGGCTGTTTCCAGATTCTGGCTATTGTGAATAGTGCTGCTATGAAAATCAAATTGCAGATGGTGTTTCTGCTGTGTGTTTTTGACTTCCCAGGGTATATCCCCAGGAGTAGTATGGCTGCGTCAAATGGGAGTTCAATTTCTAGTCTTTGGAGGAATGTCCATATTTTTTTTCCAGAAAAGCTGTACTAGTCGGCATTCCCACCAACAATGGATGAGAGTCCCCTTTTCCCATACATCCATGCCAGCACTTGCTGTTCTTGCTCTTTTAGATATGTGCCAGTCTCAGTGGTGTGAGATGATATATCATTGTTGTTTTGATTTGCATGTCTCTGATGATTAATGATGATGAGCAATTTTTCTCATCATGTCTTTTGGCCTTCTGAATTTCTTCCTTGTCCAAGTTTCTGTTCATTTCTTCTCCCCATTTTTGATGGGGTTGGTTGTTTACTTCTTATAAAGTTCTATCAGTGCCTGATATATCCTGGATATTAAGCCCTTAT
>JAJIBD010011216.1:0-38927 GCA_021461705.1 Cryptotis parvus
TAGACTATTTTTTTTTAATTTTTTATTTTAACAATTACAAAGATATGCAATTAAAAAGTTCATATTTGGGTTTTGGTCATACAGTGTTCCAGCACCCATCCCGCCACCAGTGCCCATCTCCCACCACCAACATCCCCGGTTCCCTCCCCTCCCCCAGCCCTGCTCCATGGCAGGTTCTTTATTTCTTTCCGTTTCTCTCTCTTTCTCTTTTCCTTCCCCTCCAGACTATGGATTACAGAACATACATTAAAGGGTTGTCATGTGTATCTTTTTGCCTCTATTTAATGCTCAGTTCTCGGTAGGCATTAGTACCCTCGACAATTGTTAGCACACTGTTCCATTTTCTGTCTTACCTAGCCTCTGACTCCCACACGTTTGTGATAATTTCCACCTTTGACAAGACCTCCTGATATATGTTTCAATTGACCTTGGATATTGGTATCTTAATATGTACATATATATTTATGTTATGCAGATAAATGCAGTCATTCTGTGTCTGTCTCTCTCTCCTTCTGGCTAATTTCGCTCAACATAATCTTCTCCATGTCCATCCATTTATAGGCAAAATTTATAACTTCATTTTTTCCTAATAGCTGCATAGTATTCCATTGTGTAGATGTACCAAAGCTTCTTTATCCAGTCATCGATTTTCGGGCACTCTGGTTGCTTCCAAATTCTGGCTATTATGAACAATGCTGCTATGAACATAAAAGTAGAGATGGTGTTTCCGCTGTGTATTTTTGGTTTCCCAGAGTAGATTCCCAGGAGTGGTATGGCTGGGTCAAATGGGAGTTCAATTTCTAGTCTTTGGAGGAATGTCCATATTGTTTTCCAGAAAGGCTGTACCAGCCGGCAATCCCACCAACAATGGATGAGTGTCCCCTTTTCCCCACATCCACGCCAGCACTTGTTGTTCTTGCTCTTTTGAATATGTGCCAGTCTCTGTGGTGTAAAGTGGTATCTCATTGTTGTTTTGATTTGCATCTCTCTGATGATTAGTGATGATGAGCATTTTTTCATCTGTTTTTTTGCCATTCGAATTTCTTGCTGAAGTTTCTGTTCATTTCTTCTCCCCCATTTTTTGATGGGGTTGTTTGTTTTCTTCCTGGAACTTTCTTCTGTTGATTTTGTGATGCTATGCATGACTTTTTTTTTGGTGAACATCTTTGATTGCTGTTACATCCACTGTAAGAATTTTAAAAAATTGGTGTTCTTTGGGGTTCTGACCTCAGCTCTTTCCCTCTTTTCACTCTGCATTGTCTGGGGCCTCATGCACGTCTAAGCCTCAGTTTTCTTGGGACAGTGCTTTCTAAGTCTGCATCTGACATGGTTAGAACTTTTTCCTCAATTCTCCATTAGTTTACACAATTATATTGAAAGTCATTACCCAGATAGATCTTGGACATGATTTAGATTCAGTGTTCCTCCAAATGATTTCATTATATTTCTCTACAGCTTTCCCTCTTTCCCCAATATTTACTATTCTAGTGAACCACACTGCAGTCAAAATTGCATACCCAGATTTATGACTTAACTCCTCCCCCTCTTCCATTGGGCCACCGCCAATCAATCACCACGTCCTCGGATTCAGCTCCCTCCCATGCTGGGTCATTTCCTCTTCTCTCCATAGCTACTAACACACTGCTCCAGGCCACTATCATTTCTCTTCCAAATTACTACAATAATCTTTTGAATTGGTCTTCTAGTTCATTCTCCAATTTATAACTAGAATGACTTCAAAAGTAACGTGATCCTGTTTCATCCTGGTTTAAAATCAATACTTTCAAGATGATTTAATAGTCCTCCATGGATACATACAAACAATAGAGCATTATTTAGTGCCTGGAAGAAATGAGCTACCAAGCTATGAAAAGACATGGAGAAGCCGTATGATTCTGGCATGTCACTACGTGAGAGAAGCCAGTGAGAAAAGATGACATACTGTATGATTCCAACTATACAATGTTCCAGAAAGGCAAAAGTTCTGAAACAGTGAAAATCTCTGTGACTGCCAGGGATTGCAGAAAAAGAAGAGATGAATAGGAAGGGCACAGAGGATTCTTAGTGCAGTGAAATACTTCTCTATGAGACTATGCTGGTGTGTTCACATCTTTAGACATTTGTTAAAAATCCACAGAATATATAACCCCCCTAAAGACAGACCCTAATGTAATATGGATTTTGGATGAAAATGACATATGAATGTAGCTCACCCTAATGTAGTAAATTGCAGATATGTGAGCATGGGGTATCTGCTTCTTCTTTTATATTTTCTACTCAATTTTGACGTGAATCTAAAACTGTTAGAAAAGATAAAAAAAAAAACACCCTTCATGGTCTGGCTTCTCATTCCTTTAAAAGAATCACATCTCCATTATGCCTTTATATGCATTTTTAAATTTTTATTTTATTATATCAACATGAGATATACAATTACAAAGATGTTCATGATTGGGTTTCAGTCATACAGTGTTCCAGCACCCATTCCTCCACCAGCACATTTCCCAACACCAATGTCCCCAATTCCTTCCCCAATTAATATAGAAGTACAGATGGTGTTCCTGTTGTGTGTTTTTTGGGTCTCGAGGGTATATTCCAAAGATTGGTATTGCTGTGTCAAATGGGAGCTCAATATCTAGTTTTTGGAGGAACGTCCATATTCTTTTCCAGAAAGACTGGACCAGTCAACATTCCCACTAACAATGGATGAGAATCCCTTTCTCCCCACATCTGCACCAGCCATGGTTGTTCTTGCTGTTTTGGATGTGTGTCAGTCTCTGTGGTGTGAGATGATATCTCATTGTTGTTTTGATTTGCATCTCCCTGATGATTAATGATGAACACCTTTTCATATGCCTTTTGGCCATTTGAATTTCTTCTTTGTCGAAATTTTAGTTCATTTCTTCTCCCTATTTATTAATGGGGTTGGGTGGTTTTTTTCTTGTAAAGTTCTACCAGTGTAGAACTTGCATATCTTTGATACTAACCCCTTATTGGATGGGCCTTAGGTGATAATTCTTTCCCATTCTGTGGACTGTCTTTATATCTTGGTCACCATTTATTTTGAGGTGCAGAAGCTTTTCAGTTTCATATAATCCCATATGTTTATCTTTCTTCCATTTGCTTGTATTTTTTTAATTTAACTTATTTATTTCTTTGATCTAGTCATGTTCCATTGAGTTCTGTTTATCTTTCCTGATATATTTTCTTCCCTGGAAATCTTTCTGTCTGTCTCTGTCACTGATATACTTCATTGTTGAAGTGTTTTCACTTCACTGTCTTCTCAGCCAGACTTGAACCACCTATCTAGCTTGCTAGTATCTCTAGGACTGGGAAGAGAGAACACTGAACTAGTGAATAGGGTGATAGAGGACTCAGAATAATTTTCTTGGACCCCAGAAGAATAGTTTTGTGGTTTAAAACACCTACCTTGAGAGCACAAGGTTGTGAGTTCAACCCTTAGAGCTGCCACCTATACTGGACGCTCTGTTGCTTCACCAGGACAGCACTGATATCTGTGATCAGGACTGTAAGCAATTTTTAGTCACACTGAGCTGAGGAGAGTTCAACACCTAATGAGGTAAAACCCGAGTGAGCATATATTCAAGAATCACAATTAAAATGAGAGCAAATTTTAGCATCATGGCCGAATGTGTGAGCCCTTGATGTATTCCTACTAGTGAGCACCACAGCTAAGATGTATGAGAACCATGACCAAGCATGTGTGTGATCCTTGGTCACTGAAATGCCAACAATGAAAGGAAGTAAGGGCGAATAAAAATATTTTCACATAAAAGAATATTTTTCTCCTTTTCTTATCTAGGCCTACTCTGTGTTTTCAACTGCTTTGAGCTCTTTGTAAGACAGAACTACATAAAGATAATCACTAGTTATGTTGCCAGATTGAATGAGGACCACAAAAATCTAGTCACTCAGATAAATTTTGAATTCTGGAAGCCAATGAATCGTGTTTTTGTATTGGTATATCCTTAGTTATATTATGGTTTGGAATTATTTAATATTTTATAATATTTGGGAACATTAATATGAAAATCTTTTAAGTGTTTGGAATTCAAATTTAATTGAGTTTCCTGTATTTTTTCTGGCAACCCTACCCAGGCCTCAAGAACTGTTTCCTGGTTACTGGAATCATTTGTTTAAACACAGATAGCATTGGGTAACTGCCCCCATCTTTGGCACAATAAATTTCTGCCAAAGACTCCCACTTTCCTTTTGCAAATTTTCATTTTTTCAGTGTTTATAGCAGATCATCTATTTTTCTGCCCATGGAGAAAGTTTTCATCATTTATTGGTAGGTAAAGTCTTGGCTTTAAGCTACTGCTTTGTCTTTTGAAACCATGTTATTGACATGTATTTCAAGTACCATACAATTCATTCACTTAACATATATCATTTAGTGTATTTAGAGTTGGGCAACTGTCAACACAGTCTAATTTGAAAACAGTTTCATCGGCCCAAAAAGGAAACCTGATACCTTTAAGCAGTCATTCCTTATCTATCACCTAGCCCAGCCCTGGGCAATCACTAATATTCTTTCTGTCTTTATGGATTTGTACATTTCATTGAAATGGCTTCAACTTTGGTCATTTCCATCTAGCATCTCTTCAGACACAAAATATCCTTGGTTCATCCATATTGTAACAAGTATCATAATTTACTTCTATTAATATTTCACTTTGTGGCACACATTTGCTTATTCATTTACTTATTGAAGGGCATTTGGGTAGTTTCCCTTACCCTTTTGGAAGTGTCACATACTAAAACTAAATTTTTTGTTCCATTTTGTGTCTTCTCTATTTGGTCAATCCTTAGAGAAAAAGCAGAGAAAATGCTTGGCTAGTTTTAACAACTGTAGGGTTTTACTTTGTTTTCGAAACAGCTATGTATTTCTTGATCTGTGTTTTTATCTAAATCCTTTGTTTTATACAGGAATTATTTAAGTCAATACAAGAATTATGTTGAATTGTGTAATAAGCAACTAAAGATTTTTGTTCCTGACATGTCTCAGAAATGTCAAATGTGAGATTTCACGGGCGATAGATCTGTGACCATAGGAAACAATATAGTAAAGAACATCTGCAGTTGATTATAATCTTTAACATAGACCTGTGAAATTGTGGGATTCTGTATGCCACACATATTTGTGTATGCGTGTGTCTATTACATTCTGATCTGTAGATGCCTGTGCACAGAATAGTAAGCTAAAACATAAAACTTGTTAAGGCAATAAGGATGTTTGAGCATTCACAGATAGCTAAATGTCATTTTGAAAACAAATACATTTTATTGAGGTGTAATTGATATATAACAATATTGGCTTTGGGCAT
Organism: Cryptotis parvus; assembly: GCA_021461705.1. Lineage (NCBI taxonomy): Eukaryota > Metazoa > Chordata > Mammalia > Eulipotyphla > Soricidae > Cryptotis > Cryptotis parvus. The sequence goes on from JAJIBD010011216.1 coordinate 5,349, forward strand.
ACAACATGATGATTTGATATTTGTGTTTATTGCAATATGATAACTTTAAGTCTTAGTTATCATTCATCCTTGATCATAGTTATGATTTTTTCCTTTGCATTTAGGACTTTCAAGATCCTACCTAGCAACTTTAAAATGTCATGCAATTGGGGCCGGAGAGATAGCCCAGCGGGTAGGGCGTTTACCTTGCGGCCGGCCCATGCCGGCCCGGGTTTGATCCCCGGCATCCCATATGGTCCCCGAGCACCGCCAGGAGTTATTCCTGAGTGCAGAGCCAGGAGAAACCCCTGAGCATTGCCGGGTGTGACCCAAAAAGCAAAAAAAAAATAAATAAATAAATAAAATGTCATGCAATAGCATTGAGTGTAGGCACCCTAATGTACACTCTATCCCCATGGCTTATTTAATTTATAATTGGAAGACTGTACCTTTTGACGTTCTTAACTCATTTCGACAATTCTCTCATTCCTGAATTCTGGCAAACACAAATCAGTTCTGTGAGATCAGCATTTTGTTAGTTTTTTTTTTTTTTTCAGATTTCACATAAAAACTGATATTTTGTCTGTATCACTTACTTCCCTTATCATACTGCCTTCGGTTGCACTCAGAGTAACTATGATCTTTCGGGTGCTTTTCAAGTGTTGTAGGCAAATTGAAAAAATAAGAGGAATATATATTCACTTTAATTTAAAAAAATACAAGCCCAAAATGATCTTTGATAATAACAGGCTACAAAACAAAACTACGAAGATATTAATTCTTTTTTATAAATAGAAGCTTTAATATGCCCTGAAGTGTGTGTTAAGCAAGCCATTTGAGGCACTTATATTTATTTATTTAAGTTTACTAACGTACCTTGTTCATACGTATTTTGTTGTTGTTTATTTGCTTCTGGACCACACTCAGTGGTGTCTGTCCCCTAAACACTCCCGACTCTGTGCTTAGGGATCACTCAGTGATTCTCAGGGTGTATATGTGGTTCCAGGGATCTAACAGGGTTTGGCTGCATTTTAGAAAATCACTTTATCCCCTATGCTCTTGCTCCAGATCCATTTTTATATGTTTTTGTATGTTTTAATGGTCTTAAAGTTGATGCTCAGAAATAAAATTCCATGATTCAAAAATATAAGTTACTTTGGTTCACTAAATTGCTTCTTGATTTTTAAATAAGAGTTTCAAAGAGAGTTTATTGCTTAGAAATCTATGCTATATTTTAATAAATTAAATAATCTTTGACAACACGCACCAAGGAAGAGACCAATTAATTGCAATACATTTTAAGAAGTGTCATGATTTCAGAGATGTAAAGGAAGAAAAATGATGAACTCTAAAATTAATTAAAGTGTATCAAAAATCAACTGTATTATGAAAAGAAGTTACAAATGGCCCTATATAAAAGGAAGTGCCCAATTTAATGTAGTTAGAAATTAATTGCACTCTTCAAATAAGCTTAGCTCTGGGCTAAGTTCTGGTCCATAAACCGGACTGGAACCATTTAATTATCCAGAAGTTTCTATTTGTTTTTTACTTCTTTATACACTGTTTTATTAATTAAAAGGTGGGTTAGGTTCCACATATATGAAATAAGGATTAAAGTATGTGGAAAGTTCTATCCATACTATTGTTTTACTGACTAGCAGTAAACATCCTGTTTTCTTTCTCTAGTTTACATCCTTAGATAATGAAAATATCCAATGCACTGTTTTACTTATTAAAATTTTAGTGTTGAAGAATTGATTGTATTTTCATAAATGAAACAACTGGATTATATTTATTTTTAATTTTTTTAAAACATACATAATCATAACTGATTTGGAGTCAAAGTTCTGAGAATGCATGTAACCAACTTTCTAGGATTACACAGCTCGTAGCTGGTTGAACTTGGCTTTCAACTTTATTTACTGGGTCACAATGCCTATTGCAAACACCTTATTAAATACACAGAAATGAAGGCTCCACTCTAAGTGAGCTTTTGAAAGATAAAAAGAGAAAGACGGGAGTCGGAAGTATTGCCCGAGAGGATCAGCTGTAGGTAGAGATGAGTTGGGTTGACGGGGGTGTGAGGAAGCAAAGGATCATGAAGGGAAAGTGGAAAGATAACAGAAGTAAGCTTGTTGGTCTAGAGTTTTCCCTCTGTGCTTGCAATCAGAATCAATGGTACCAGAACACAGTTATTGTACCATTTCCACGTTTCTCAGGCTTTTTTCAATTCAATATTTTATTGTTCCTCAGAAAGACTTTAAAAGTCGATTACGAACCCTGCTGAATAATAGAGCTGAAATTATTTTATTTAGCCCAATATTAACTACAATGTTTGATTAACAGAACTGAAGACTCTGCAGGTTCCTTTTTTCCTGATTGGAGCAGGAAAAAAAAGAAACTACAATAAATACCTGTGTGCATGTGCTTAAATACAGCCATCCCCACACCTGTATACTGGTATTACTGACTCTCAGTAATCAGACATAAAACTCATGGAAAGAAAAGATAAAGCTTACTTTTCTTTGTCATAATCTTCATACCATCATAGTTATTGTCTCTGTGTATGGTAATAACACTAAAGAATCATGAACCCAAGGATGTCATGTGTTACTATTTGTACAGAAGATCCTTTATATGTTGCAAACATTCAAGTTTAATCATCAGATTAAGCCAACTGGAATTCCTGGTTGGAAGACATATGCAGAAAATAACAGAGTTGTGTTGAAATTCACTCATTAATTCCACAAATATTTAGATAGTTCCTTCTCTATATCACAGTATGCACACTTTTCTAAATGGTGGATTTATAACAGAGCACTAACCAGGAAAACCTTCGCCCTTATTCAAGTGGACAGAAAGACACATGGCACAAGGGTAGTCGACCCACAATCGTTCAGGGAAACACAAGTTTTTGCATATGCTATTCCCCTCGCTTGAAAACAATCTCACCTGTTTATTCAATAATCCCCATTCAACCTTTATGTTCTATTTAAATAATCTTCCTTTGGGTAAGTTTTCTGACACCACCAGTTTAACATATCTGCGCTCCCCCTGTATTTCTATGTAACTTTGTATTGTGCTCTTTTTTAGTTCTTAAGCTACACTGATTTTAAACTTATAAGTATGGAAATAATAGGAAACATAATTTTTATAATGGTTCATCTCTGTTCACTCTGCAATTGGATTGTATTTGGCACAAGACAGGGATGATTTTTTAAATGAATAAATGATTGAATAACATATTTTGTTTGCTAATATAAGTCTCTTCCAGAATATAATTCAAATTCATATATCCCCATATTATATTTATTTGTATGGTTGCTTTGGAAGCATCAACTATGGATATGATATCGCAGTCTCTTCTCGAATAAAATGCAGTGGTTTCCTCATGTTTTAGTGAGGGTAGAGCAGCTGATTTAAAAATATTTTTCCTAATACACATTAGGCAGGCATATATGTATTAGTATGTGTGTCTGTGTTTTCATGTACCTGTGCCATGCAGATGTGTGTGCAAATATGTATATAGGCATGCAAGAATATATGCAAAATATACCTTTTACAAGTGTGAAACACGAACTGGGCACATATTCATGCATTTATGGGATATATATTCCATGTACATACCTGTGCACGAGTGCATGCTCACACCCATCTGAGATGGTAACTTTAATTTGCAACATCTAGGCATGTGGAATCTCAAAATATATTTCATGCCCTAAAGCTTGCAAATATACAGTATGAGAAATCTCAGGAATAATAATACATGAAAACAAAGATGTGTGAAAAAACAGAATGGTGGTTACTTACTTAATGTTTTAACGCATCAGGCAATGTTATAGGCACCCCATACATACTTACTTATTTAAATATATCCCCAACTCTATGAGGAAATGGCAGCCCACAATAAATAACATGATGACATGCTGAGTAAACATGAAGGAGGATGTAAGTCCAAAGATTCACTCTAGAGTTCCAAAATCTACATTGTGCTTTTGAAATTTGAAAAAAAAAAATCCCACGCAATATTGTTCTGATTATTTTTAAAAAGCAGTACAAAGTAAAAAAGAATTCCAGTCAAGGAATACCACTCAGATTGGACCAAGGCATTTTTCTTGCATCTATAATAGACATAATAGAAGCTACCACGAATGATTCTATTTTTTGTCAAGGGAATTAATTGCTTATTAGACAGATGGAAGAGTTCAAGTGAGGGGGAAAGCGCTAAAGTATGTAGCCTATGTGAGAGAAAGGGCAAGCTTGCTGTACAGTGATATGCCAAAAATACTTGCAGAAATATGTCAGAAAGATAGCAAGCAGGTGAGTAGCATTACAAGGTCCACATGACTGAGGCCAAGATGAGAAACCAGGAGAAGGCAGTGAAAAGAAAGATGACAGGGGGAACAAAGCCCTTTTCTCTGTAAAAAGAAGTCTTGAGCAATGAAAAAGAAGACATGAGTCACGGTGCCGTAATTACAGAGGGAGAACTTTGTAAATCATAGATTATTGGGAGGAAAAGCTGTCAATGACTTAAGCGATTCACATCAAATTATTTGAGAGAAAAATAATTTTGATTATCATTCTTTTGATGGACACTCTACAGGATCAAGGTAGATTTATTGATGACTCCCTCCCCCAGCAAATGTTGAAGGATTTTCCACATCCCAGGACTAGATCAGGTTTGGGTAAAATTAAAAAAAAAGTTTTTTAACTGCAATTGAAGGATTTCGGAAACAAACATGTTTGAATTAAAACTTGAACATAGGCAATATGATTTCAAGGCTAAAGATGAATTATTTTATCACTTGCCACTGCTTGTATCACTAGTCTTCCTGTGTTCATTGATTTGCTCAAGCGGGCACCAGTAACATTTCCTAAGTCCTGTCACAAGCCAAGTGTAGCCCAAGGGAAAAGCTGTTCTCTCCCCATTGAGGTTCATCAGTAAATGCTCGAGGTGAGAGCCTACTACTGAGAGTATACCACCTACATGGCAGAGCCTGGCAAGCTACCCATGTTGTATTTGATATGCCCCAAAACCAGTAACAATTATAGACCTCATTCCCATGACCTGATGGAATGGTCTGAGGCTCTTCTTGTTCCTGGGGCAAGAATTATTTTATTGAGGAATTTTAAAAATATAGACATTTCGTTGGCTATGATACATGTTTTTTTATATATCTTGTGTTTTGTAAGTCTTCTCAAAAAGTAACAAATCTTCTTAACCCCCCTTGATTTTTTTCCTTCACTCTCCTCATTTCTGTAATGTAAGGTCCAGTTTAACCGAGGTACCCCTTTCTTTCTTCTTTCTTGCTTTTTTGGGTCACACCGGTGTCACTCAGGGGTTACTCCTGGCTCTTCGCTCAGGAATTACTCCTGGCAATGCTGGGGGCAAGTGGGATGCTGGGGATCAAACTGGGTCAGCCCATGCAAGGCAAATGCCCTACCTGCTGTGCTATCACTCCTTTCTTGAAGCCTCGCATTATCTGCTTTATTCTAGACAAGTGAGGTAATCTGGCATTTCCCCTTCTTCTTCAGTCTTACTTCACTTAACAGGATACCCTTCAGTTTTATCCAACTTGCAGCGAATTTATGAGTTCATCATTCATTGCAGCTGTATAGTATTCCACTGTGTAGCTATAGCATTATTATTCACTCAACTGTTGATGGAAACCAGGGTTTATTCCTTATCCTAGCTATTGTGAAAATGAATAATGGTATTCATACATCTGTTTGAGTAAACTTTTTCTATCGTGGTGGTAGATATCAAGAAGTAGAATTGCTTGGTCTAAAGGCAGTTCTCCTGGCCAGGGGTCAGGGGAATTTTGGTGGGTAAATTTATGGTCTATGTGTATATCTAAACCACATTGTAAATCATGGTGTATTAATTTTTTAGAAAAAAAACAACACAGATTAATCAATAAAACTGGGGCAGGACCATTCTAAACCTGTACCACCTTTTTTAATCAGTTGCAAAATAATGTCCTAATTGCCAAATCTAATTCTGTTAAAAAGATATGAAATTTCAAAAATAGTAATATTTAGGACTAGAGACATAGTACATTAGGTAAAGATGCTTGCTTGCAGCGAACCCAGGTTAGATTCTCTGCACTGCTTGTGACTCCCCAAGCTCTGCCAGCAATGATCCCTGTGTGCAGAAACAAGAGAAAACACTGAGCTCTGCAGGGGGTGGCTCCCCAAAAAACAAATAGAAAAGCAAGCCAGGGAAGTTGCTCAATTGTTGGAGTATTTGTGTTAATGCGTGAGGCCCTGAGTTTGATCCCTGGTCTTGTGTATACCCGCCTTCTCCCCACTCCTGGCACCCCTGGATGGGGTCCCGAAACCCTGTATCTTCTATTACTCCCACAATAATCGTGACCCAAAAGATCACGATAGCTCTGTAAAATTTGGATTTCCCCTTTGGGATAAAAGGTGAATGCAACTGGTTGGGAGGGAAAGTGAGAGAGGATGGACAATTTGGAATTTTGAACAAAAGCAAAAAGCACCAATTTGCAGATAGAGAAGCAGTTTCAGGTTTTGCTCAAGATGAGCAAAGGATTTTTAGTTTCATGTAGTCCCATATATTTATCTTTTCTTCTAGTTGCTTTGTTAGAGATGTTTCATCTTTGAAGATGCCTTTAGCTTCAATGTCATGGAGGGTTTTTCCTATATTTTCTTCAATGTACTTTATGGATTCAAGTCTGATATTGAGATCTTTAATCCACTTTGATCTGATTTTTGTGCATGGTGTTAGACACAGGTCCAAATTCATTTTTTTACATGTCGCTGCCCAGTTTTCCCAACACCACTTATTGAAGAGGCTTTCCTTACTCCATTTTAGACTCGTTGCACCTTTATCAAAGATTAAATGATCATGTGTTTGAGGTTGGGTGTCAGGATACTCAATTCTATTCCATAGGTCCACGGGGTCTGTTTTTATTCCAATACCATGCTGTTTTAATTACTACTGCCTTGTAGTACAGTTTGAAGTTGGGAAGGTGATGCCTCCCATCTTCTTTTTCCCGAGGATTGCTTTAGCTATCCTTGGGGGTTTATCGTTCCATACAAATTTCAGGATTGTTTGGTCAATTTCTTTGAAGAATGTCATGGGTATCCTCATAGGGACTGCATTGAATCTGTATAGAGCTCTAGGGAGTATTACCATTTTGACAATGTTGATTCTCCCCATCCATGAGCAGGGAATGTGTTTCCATTTCCTTGTGTCCTCTTTTATCTCTTGGAGCAGTGTCTTGTAGTTTTCTTTGTACAGGTCCTTTACACACTTGGGTAAGTTGATTCCTAGGTATTTGATTTTCTGTGGCACAATTGTGAATGGAATTGTTTCCTTAATATCCCTTTCTTCTCTTTCGTTATTTGTATATAGGAAAGCCACCGACTTTTGCGTGTTGATTTTGTATCCTGCCACTCTACTATATCGTCTATTGTTTCTAGGAGTTTTTTGGTAGAGAGTTTAGGGTTCTCTAGGTATAATATCATGTCATCTGCAAATAATGATAGCTTGACTTCTTCCTTGCCTATCTGGATGCCCTTGATGTCCTTTTTCTTCTCTGATTGCTATGGCAAGTACTTCCAGTACTATATTGAATAAAAGAGGTGAGAGTGGGCAACCTTGTCTTGTCCCTGATCTCAGGGGGGAAAAGAAACAGTGACTAAGATACAAAAGCAGTCCACAGAATGGGAAAGAATATTCACCCAATACTCATCTGATAAGGGGTTAATATCCAGGATATATCAGGCACTGGTAGAACTTTACAAGAAGAAAACAAACAACCCCATCAAAAAATGGGGGAGAAGAAATGAACAGAAACTTCAGCAAGGAAGAAATTCGAATGGCCAAAAAACATATGAAAAAATGCTCATCATCACTAATCATCAGAGAGATGCAAATCAAAACAACAATGAGATACCACTTTACACCACAGAGACTGGCACATATTCAAAAGAACAAGAACAACAAGTGCTGGCGTGGGTGTGGGGAAAAGGGGACACTCATCCATTGTTGGTGGGAATGCCGGCTGGTACAGCCTTTCTGGAAAACAATATGGACATTCCTCCAAAGACTAGAAATTGAACTCCCATTTGACCCAGCCATACCACTCCTGGGAATCTACTCTGGGAAACCAAAAATACGCAGCGGAAACACCATCCCTACTTTTATGTTCATAGCAGCATTATTCACAAGCCAGAATCTGGAAGCAACCCGAGTGCCCGAAAATAGATGACTGGATAAAGAAGCTTTGGTACATCTACACAATGGAATACTATGCAGCTGTTAGGAAAAATGAAGTTATAAAATTTGCCTACAAATGGATGGACATGGAGAAGATTATGTTGAGCGAAATTAGCCAGAAGGAGAGAGACAGTTACAGAATGACTGCATTTATCTGCATAACATAAATATATAGGTACATATTATGATACCAATATCCAAGGTCAAGTGAAACATACATCAGGAGGTCCTGTCAAAGGTGGAAAATATCACAAACGTGTGGGAGTCAGAGGCTAGGTAAGACAGAAAATGGAACAGTGTGCTAACAATTGTGAGGGTACTAATGCCAACCTAGAACTGAGCATTAAATAGAGGCAAAAGGATACACATGACAACCCTTTAATGTATGTTTTGTAATCCATAGTCTGGAGAGGAAGGAAAAGAGAAAGAGAGAGAAATGGAAAGAAATAAAGAACCTGCCATGGAAGAGGGCTGGGGGAGAGGGGAGGGAACCGGGGACGTTGGTGGTGGGAGATGGGCACTGGTGGCGGGATGGGTGCTGCTACACTGTATGACCAAAACCCAAATATGAACTTTTAATTGTATATCTTTGTAATTGTAAAAATAAAAAAATTAAAAAAAAATTAAAAACAATTATTAAAGAAAAAAAAAAGATGAGCAAAAGGAGGAAAACCTCTCACCAGAAGCTGTTAAGAGCATGCTGGTTTCCTGCGTCCATCTGTAGTCTGCTCCAGCAGCTCATATTATAGCGTGCTCAGCTGCTGTTACTTGGTAGCACAAAAACACTAGGGGCTGGGAAAATTCATGCATGACCCAAGATGACAGGTATATATGAACTGCTTCTTTGTAAAGAATCATATTATTGTAACTTTGCTAGCTCTTTCCTTCCTCTCTTTCTCCCTTCCATCTGTCCTTCCAGCCTTCATTTCTTCCTTCTTTCCTTTATTCTGTCTCTCTCAGAGACCAGAACATGCAGCTCCTTCCTAACATTGTAGTGGCCCAAGAAACTCCCCTGCATTTCTCACTGCAGTTATAGATATTACATTGTGGACTTTAAAATTAGAAATAAGTTGACTTTTTTTTCCCTCAGTCCTCCTGCTCAAAATTGTTTGATGAAAGAAATTTAAAATCTTTAAATGCTTTTGATAATAAAATTATTTGCCAAGATTCTCAAGAAAGTAAGACTATGAAAAATATGAAATTAGTATTTATTCTATAAAATTAAGCAGGCAACTTTCTCTCTTGTATTATATTAAATTGCTGTTAATGCATTTTCTGTTCTATTTTTTCACCAAGTGACTAGGTTATGTGAATTTTTAGCACAATGCTGATTTCTCTGCATTGGTGAAATCATTTTATGTGAAGAATTCATTCATTTCAGACTAATTATTTTCAAGGAGTCTGCTGATACAAAAAAACACAGACGAATTATTGCTTGTGTTTAGCTTTTAGCATATTTACCATATATACCTGAGATAATTAAAATGAAAAGAATGCTCTTTTTATTTAATGAATTAATGGAATGGGCACTCGGAAATCGCACAGCAAACGTTCAACCTAAACTGCTTCAACCTTCTTCCATAAATCAACTGAGTTGGTTCAGTAATTTCATAGTCAGTGATATAATAATGTTTTCCTTTGCCATTCTTTTATCTTCCGCATTCAAGTTACATGCACACACTCATTTGATATACAACTTTACTTTTAAGTTTGCATGAAAGAGGCAACATAATTTTATTCTAAATATGAACTTGACAATATGGATTCAAATTTGATTCACTGATGTGCAACCTTGCGTGTGATATCTGAAACCAGAGATTGTCAAATGGTATATCAAAAAGGTAAATTAGCATTTGCTCAGAGCAACCTGACATGACAGATGGGTAGGAGGAGGGCTGTTATTCCCGAGAAGAGACTAAATATATTATAATTTGGATGTATACACAAACTCAATAAAGATTTTTATAAAAGGATTTTCAATGCAAAAAGCTATTTCCACACTCATAATAATTAGTTAAGCTCCTTCCATCACTCACTTTTTCTATGCTTCTGTGAATTTCTTTGCGAGGCATCCATGCAGGAAAATTACTTTATAGAATTTGTATTTATTGAACACATACTAATTTCGAGGCACTAGACTAGTTTTGTAGAATACATGGGTAGACCATTTCCATGAGAGCAAAATTAGTAATAGTAACAATAAGAATGCACATAGTGCTCATTGCTAATAGTTGTTGATATTTTTCAAGTGCAAGAAAAGTATTCTATGCTTTTTACACACATTTTGACATCCATACTCTGACATGCATACAAATACATACAGACACACATGTCACCATTACTCTCACATAGTCATCTACTAATAAATAGCAAGTGTGGGCACCATTTGTTAGGGGAGGTTTAACTCTGGAGGCCTGCGTGGAACAGGCAGACTAAACTCAGGCGTGTCAGGAGCATGGGGAGGAGGAGGCCCATTCGGACCAGGGGTTGGGAAGAAGCCCTGGAATCAACAACTTAGAAGCTGTGACAAGTGCAGTCTGATGGTGCAACAGGTTCTGTGTTTGGAGGTAAGCAAGGACAGAGAACACGGATTTACTACCAAGAATGTGGCTCCTGTGAAAATGGCAAAACCAAGCGTCCTAGATTTGGTGCAGTACCAGTCAACCATGAAGATCAATTGGAGCCTTTGGTTAAAGGAAGTGACTTGAAACTGATAATAGTTTCCATGGTGACTGTGCAGGTTGGTGAAAGCAATGAAGATGGCGTGGTTGTGAAATGACATAAAATGATGAGAGGAAAGAAGGGGCTGGGGGGCTTCTGTTTACTTCATTCTCTGTCAGAGGGAACAGTGATGACTGAGGCTGTTGGCCTGTGTCATCAGCATGAGGACCTGGTCTTCAGAGGCAGGTGACCAAAAGCTCTAGAGATGTTCCACGTGGGTAACGATGTGGTGTGTGTGTGGAGAGAGGGCTGGAGCACAGGATCTGGAGTCTGTGGAAGATACTCAGGCTGAGGCACTTCCTCCAGTCTCACAGGATGAGAACTAAAGGAGAGAGATGGAAAAATCCTGTTCCTCAGAGATGTAGAGTAAGATTTGAGGAAGGTGGGGAAGAAATCCTGAGTATCCTGAGTAATGTCAGAGGAAAAGGTGAACCAAAGCAACACAAAGAACACTTAGATGGTCAGCTAAAGCAGGGCGAGTCAGGGAGGGCTGAAATAAGAAAAGCAGACGTGTTGGGGGGGGGGAGAGAGGGAATCAAAGAGGAAGGTGCCATCGGAATGTCCAATGTGCGGAGAGAGGCTGAGTTGTAAGTACAAAGACTCTTGACTTCAAAAGGATACTTTTAGTGAACCAGGGGATAAAGGCCTTCCTTTAGAGCTTCAGTTTCTACCAACGAAAAGAAATGGCCTAAGATTGTCAGTTACTGACATTCTAATAGTTTGCCTCAAAGATATCTTTATGATTTAGGTTTCCAGCACTTAGAGCAAGAGAGAAAGGACTTGATACTCTTTATATTACCAAATTGGAGATAAAAGACAATGTGAGAGCCTTAGACTTTTACAATAATCTACTCAAAACTGCTCTTCCTCTGGGAGCAGGGGAGTAGAAGGAGATGCATTAGTGGGTGAAGAGGTTGAGGCTGGGTCTGGTGGCTGGTGTTGAACGTTCCATATGCAGTTTGAAGTTTTTCCCATGGAAGAAATGTTTAGTTTTCATTTTTGTAACAAAAAATTTTGAAAATGGTATATGGCTATTCATGATTCTTAGGATATATAAAAATCAAAATCGTAAGTTTTTTCTAGCTCCTAACAATTTAATTCAAAATGATTAGAGTACCAGCACCTCCCAGCAAAATCTTATCCTCATTAACAACAAACATCAGCACAAGATAATCTTCTTAGGAATCACGTTGTAGTTTCTGTGATAAATGGTGATGGAACTATAGGCTCCTGCATTGGTCTTAAAGAGCCGCTAAACCTGGCTGTTCCAATGTAAGTGAATTAAAATGAAAGTGAAAAGTTCACTTCCTCAGTGGCACCAGCCACGTGCTCAGTATTCCCGAGCCACAGAGATGAAGCACACCTCAAACCACAGTAAGTTCGATTAGACAGCACTAGTATAAGCTTTCAGACCATTTCAGTACAGCCTGGTATCATAACCAGATGTGGAGTGCCATATATAGATGATAATCTTATTTCAAAGGATACAACAATATTTCAAGACTGCTTTTGTGTTGGTTAAATCTTGTTATGTTAGGAGTTATTTGCTACACAGTCTTGGGTTAAATTTTCTTCGTAGAAATTCTTACCAACAGCTTGAGAGCTATTTTTCCAACATGATATGCTTGGTGGGGGCTGGGTAGGGGAGGTGCTGGGAATATTTGGAAAACCTGTAAAGCTTTTCTGGGTCTGGGAGAGGGTACGGTATGAGTAGAGCCTTTTAGACATTTCTCTCAGAGTTCTTCTCCATTTTCTATGTTCTCTCTGTCTGCCTGTCTGTCTATCAATCATCTATCTATCTATCTATCTATCTATCTATCTATCTATCTATCTATCTATCTATCTATCTATCTATCTATCTATCTATCTATCTATCTATCTATCTATCTATCTATCTATCTATCTATCTATCTATCTATCTATCTATCTATCTATCTATCTATCAATCATCTATCTATCTATCTATCTATCTATCTATCTATCTATCTATCTATCTATCTATCTATCTATCTATCTATCTATCTATCTATCTATCTATCTATCTATCTATCTATCTATCTATCTAAAGAGTATATATATAGAGAGAGAATGTTTCTTCCTAGAGTCCTCAATACATCTATCTATATATAAATCTATATCTATCTCTCTATTTATCTGTCTAGAGATAGGCCAAATACCAGTAATAATTATGTTAGGTCATTCCCATGACCTAATAAAATGGTTTGAGGCTCTTTATGTTCCTGGAGCAAGCAGATGCCCTTGGGCTCTACTAGAATGAGACAGGACATATGGAGACGTTACTGGAGCCCGCTCGAGCAAATTGGTGATGAACAAGAAGATAGTGATAGTGATAGAGAGGGAGAGAGACAGAGAGACTGAGACAGAGAAAGAATGCTCCCTTCCTGGAGTGCTCATGCTGAAGTCTCATTGTCAGAGGCTTTGGGGTTGGCCCAGATGATATGGCACTCAGGAAAGAGGAATCTGGAAGACAAAGACAGGGCACTGGACATGAGGATTACATCTAGTAGGTGTGTGGGGTGGAGTGGCATAGAGACAGGAAGGGGCACCCACCTAAAAGCACACTCTTCCTTCCTGTGGGCTCACAGAGCTCATAGAAGCCTAGTGTGGGCCATGTTTGTAAACATCACCTTTCTCGTTTGTGCCAAGTTTGCTGAGCACGATTACAGAGATCCCGGTGTTTATCCAAGGGGGAATAAGAGCATAAACAGCAGTCGATAAAGATGAAGGTCTCTGACTGGGGACATGAGGACATAACATGAAGTTCTGATATCAGATTTTCCAAGGCACATTCCTGGACATAGATCTTGAACTCTTCTGGGTCTACTGGGAAGCACAACTTGAATCAGAACATAGGGAGGGGAGTTTATTTGAGGGGTGATCATAGGCAGCTGGTCAGAGAGGCTATAGAGGGATCAGGAGATTTGGGGAGAGCAAGAGCATATGAGGGTCTTCTCCCCACAGCACAACACATGCTATTGACATGAGCAAGGAATCTCTATTATGCTGAAAGGCACAGCCCTTTGTTGAGGGATGCTTCAGAAGTTTTGAACTTTAATTTTAGCCAGCTCATGGCCACTCCCTGGACCTGGGCGAAAACACAGAAAGGTCAGAGGCACTTTCTTGGCATGGGGATTATCAGTAAGCTGCGAATCAAGGAATACCTAGGCTAGCCACTTCCTTCCCGTCTGTAGCTGGGTGACAAAGGGGATCCCAGGGGAGGTGCGACAGTCACTGTTTGCTTAATAAAATCGTTGTGTCCAAAACTATGCGCATCCTCATCCCATCTCACAGTCCCAGGAGATGTGTTTGCGCCTGCATTTCATGGAAGATACGGAGGCTCAGAGAGATTAAGGCACTTGCTCAAGAACCCGATTATGTCAGATGACTAATCTCACATGAATGGCTGACCTAGGACTCTGGCCCTGGCCTGTTTGCCCACAACTAGTCTGCGAGCCCAGTCTCTCCCTCTAGGCCTCAAACTTGGCATCTGTCCTCTTATGTTTGGTCAGATGTCGCTGCCCCCATCACCCTCCCAGTCATTCTCCCCCTTCTCCCTTTCCGGTGTAGTATTTGATGTGGAAACTCCTTCACCACCACAGTTGGCTGATGAAACTATTCTGATTCCTGCAAACCTTCCCCAGGACCCTCTACTGACTGCTGGGCGCCCCATTTCCAGCTTCCTGCAAATGCCAACTGGTTTTGTTGTGTTTCCCAGTAGCTCTACCATTGCAGGAATGTTGTGTAAATGGAATTGGAGCACTTGAAGTCTTTGAGTTTTGTTTCCTTTGCATATCATAATACATTTGAGAATCACCTAAGTTGTTCAATAGCTCCTTTTTCAAGTCCCAGTAATTGAATTGTAGGGCTGCATCCTAAAGTATGAATCCATTTCTTGGCTGAGGGGCATTTGGGTTGTTTCCAGTGTGGGGTGACTACAAGGAAGGCAATCATAAACATTTGCACAAGGGTATTTGTGTGAACATAGGTTTACATTTCACTTGGGTAAATATCTAGGAATCAGATTGCTGATGTATTATTAAGTCTGCATTTAACTTTTGAAGACGTTGTCAAACTGCTTTAGAAATTGAATTTACCACTTTGCATTCATACCAGAATAGTTCAGCTCCATCCAAGAATGGGATATTATTATTATCACTGTTGTTATTACAAATAGGTGTTTAGTGGTATTGTATTGTATTTGCAGTGCATTTTCCTACAAATGTTGATGAGCATCTTTTATGTACTAAACTGTAATCTATATAGTGTTATAAACTACAAAGTAAACTATCTGCTCATTTTACCCTTTTGACTGGGTTGTTTATTATTATTGAATTTTAAAATATATCTTAATATTATATGTACATGGTATTTTTTAAAAACAGTACATGTGCAGCAAACATTTTCAAAAAGCAGTTCTTAATTTATATGGAGTACAGTTTAATTTTTTTTCATTTACAATTTGTGTCTTTGGTGTCATGCCTATGAAATGATTGATCCACTTCAAGGAACAGAGAATTTCTTTTGATTTCTTCTAAAAGTTAACATTTTAGATTTTACATGTAGGTCTGTGATCTAATTGGAGTTAATTTTTATGGAGTCCAAATTATAGATCAAGATGTGTTTTCCTAAATATTAATAGCTAATTGTATCATCCCTCCTTCTGGAAAATATTATCATTTTACTATTGAATTGTTTTTAAAATATGTTCTATTTTAAATACCAGTATATTAAAAATAAATTGAATGTATATACGTGAGTTTATTTTTTGGATTCAGTTGTATTCCTCTGATTATATTGCTGTCATTTCTCCAATACAAGTCAGTATCATGACTACTGTAGTTTTATGTAAAATCTGAAAACAAGGGAATGTTGTTAATATTATTTATTCCTTTAAAATATTAATTTTCTATGTAAGTGCTACTTTATTTTTCTAGGACTTTTAGATTCAGTGATTATTTTCAAAGAAAAATATCTTAATAAATTTGATTTAGAATTATTTTACCGATAGATGATTTGGGAGGAAAATACTATTTCTTTTTTTACTAATTAGTTATGATATAATGGACTGAATATAAACAATAGAATAAAAAGTAGGTTAAATGGTATCAACGAAACATTACATCTCCATGTTTTGATTGGGTGAAGGGAACAGTATGTGTTAACATAGTGAAAGCAGTGATATCAAGTCTTGAAATCTATTGGATAGCAAGACTAATCCTCTCTAACTTTCGTATATCTGTGTCTGTTATATACCAAATCTACTTAATATATCATTTGTAAATTTTTAGGAAATCTGAATGCTGCTAAAAATCACTTTTGTAATAGAACATATGGAATATATTCTATTCATGAACTTCAATTATTTCCCACCTACTGAATACACATTCATGTC
The DNA here is from genome assembly GCA_021461705.1 of Cryptotis parvus. Lineage (NCBI taxonomy): Eukaryota > Metazoa > Chordata > Mammalia > Eulipotyphla > Soricidae > Cryptotis > Cryptotis parvus. The sequence continues at coordinate 21,710 of JAJIBD010011216.1, forward strand.
TAGTACACGTGAACTATTTTCTCTTTTTTGGATTTTCAAGTTTTATTTATTTATTTATTTATTTTTGCTTTTGGGGTCACACCTGGCAATGCCCAGAGGTTTCTCCTGGCTCTGCACTCAGGAATTACTCCTGGCGGTGCTGGGGGGAACATATGGGATGCCGGGAATCGAACCCGGGCCGGCATGGGCCAACTGTGTGCAAGGCAAACACCCTACCCGCTGGGCTATCGCTCCAGCCCTCAAGTTATTTTTTAATAATTAAAATAGAAATTCAAAGTATGTGTTATAGGGGCCGGAGCGATAGCCCAGCGGGTAGGGCGTTTGCCTTGCACGTGGCCGGCCTGTGCCGGCCTGGGTTCGATCCCCGGCATCCCATATGGTCCCCGAAGCACTGCCAGGAGTAATTCCTGAGTGCAGAACCAGGAGTAACCTCTGAGCATCGCCGGGTGTGACCCAAAAAAAAAAAAAAAAAAAGAAAACACCCTTGAGAAGCTATATTCATATAGCTATGTACTTACAGCAGTTAGATAATAACAGATTGCTTCATTACTACCTACACTCTCAGTAACATTTATGGCATTATAAATTTGTATTTTTTAATTTTGAAGGTAATTTTTATTCAAACACTTTTCAATTATTTTTACTAAGCACACATGAACTATTTTCACAAGCAGATCATGTGTTAAGACAAAAAAAGAAGTCTTAATAAATATTTTAAGACTAAAATAATATCAAACATCTTTTCTAACCACAGGATATGATTACCTACATAAAAACCACCAAAGATCGAACCCAAAACTGCTAGAAATAATTTAACAAGTCAAAAGTAATTAGTAAGTAAAGTCAAAGAACGCAAAAAATCAATAAATTAAAGTCTGTTGCATTGTTTGCAGAAATAATATATTGGAAGAAAAGAAAATTAAGAAAGAAATCTATTTAAATCACACCAAAAGAGATAACATATCTAGAAATAAACCTAACAAATGAGGTAACTAACAAACTATAATGTTAATAGAAGATACAAAGGCTAGAAAGATAACCCATGTTCATAGGTTAGAAAAATAGACATGACTAAAATGACCATCTTCCGTACTGCAGTGTGCAGTTTTAGTGTAATCCCTATCAATGCTGTTTTCAAGGAAATAGAGAAAACATTTGTAAAATTCGTTTGGAATCACTCAAACAAACCTGAATATCCAATCAATTCTGAAAGGAAAACAGAAAAAAAGAAGGTATCATCCTCGATGAATTTAAGATATATTAAAAGGTAATAACAACAGATACACCATCTGACTTCTATATTCATTGCAGCACTATTCACAGTCGCCAGAATCTGGAAACAACCCGAGTGTCCAAGAACAGAAGGCTGGATAAAGAAACTATGGTACATCTACACAATGGAATGCAATGAAGCTCCCAGTTAAAACAAAGTCATAAAATTTGCCTACAAATGGATTGACATGGAGAATATCATGCTGAGTAAAATTTGCCAGAAGGAAAAGGACAGATATAGAATGACTGCATTTATATCTGTGGGATACAAATATATACCAGAGTTCTACTAATTGTCAGAAACTGTAACGCCAGACTAGAACTGAGCATTGAATGTAGGGCAAGTCACAATGTGTAAGAGTCAGGGGGGGGGAGGAGAGAGTGAAAGAGAGAGAGTGAGAGAGAGAGTGGGGGAAGTACCTGCTATGGAGGCAGACTTGAGGAGGAGGAGGGAATTGGGGACATTGGTGGTGGGAAATGTGCATTGGTGGAGGGATGGATGCCGGAACACTGTATGACCGAAACCCAACCATGAATGTCTTTGTAATTGTATATCTCACCATGGTATAATTAAATAAATAAATAAATAAATAAGTAAAGAAATAAAAGGTAACAGTAATTAAAACACTATGTCATTGCTCCCAGATGATCCGTCCAGCACTCCTAAGGACTAATTTCTGAGTACAGAACCAAGAAATTATAATCTTTGTCTAATTTACCAATACTGTTCAAATGCATCTGTCCAAAGGAAATGAAAACACTAATTTAAAAGAATATTTTCACCTCATGTTCCTCAGCAATATTATTTGCAACTGCCATTCTTCTTTTCAATCATCTCTGCAGATGACTTCACGAGGAAGCAGTGGTTTATGTACTTAAAGAAATACTACCCTACCATTAATAAAAGGTGGACTCATGCATTTTTCAAACAGAATGGATGGATTTTGAAGTGATCAGAATATGCGAAATAAGGATGTGAAAGCCAATTGACAGATGGTTTTACCTGTTTGTTGGACTATGGATAGCAAACCACAAGAGCTGGCAAAACCCCAACAAAACTAGCCCTTAGACCTTATAAAAATGATAGTGGGTGTAAGAGGAAAGGCTACGAAATGGAAAAAAAAGAAGAGGAAATGGAGCTCATAGGGTGGGTACCGGAGCCTTGGCAGTGTGAATGGTGTCAATTACACACATGAATAGCTGGGACTTTAAATCCTTAAAATTTCAAAATTCTATGGGCAAGAAGATATAGAACAGCGGGGAGGGAGCTTGTGTGGGACTAAGCCTAGTTTGATCCCCAGAACCTGATGTCCCCTGTGTCTTCTAGGAGTGAACCTAACCCGATGTCCCCTGTGTCTGCTAGGAGTGATCCTTGAGTTCAGAGTCGGGTTCTGAACACCACTGGATGTGGACAAAACCAAAAATTCTATATAATGATAATTATGAATAATACTAATATAGTACAATAACCCGATGCTAAGACAATGCAAAACATATCCAAGATATAATGATCACTAGTTAAAATATGTTTAAAAGTGAAATAATCTCCCCTCTGAAAACTCAATGTTGGAGCTATTAAAAGAAGCTAATCTAATCTGCTAACGTTATCATGACTACCACTACTCATACTATTATGAATACAACTATTATTACTATATGTAGAATGGGCCAGCAAAGAAAGGACTTTCAATACATATTCCTGGCATTGACTACTTAATATTGAATCTGAAAGTTGTCAGTGGAAATTAGAATTCCTAGAATTTGCTGAATGTCTTCACCGATTTTAATTGATAACTCATGGGAAAAAACACAGATTTTTTTTCCATTTTCTGATACATTATCTTCTTCAATATGGATAACTTAGCATTTTTCTACCTTCATTTCTAAGAAGCACAAACCTCCGTCCTGCTCTTTGTTCATGTCCCAAATTCAAATTACAGATCACTCACACTTGTCAGCACTGTGTTCTAACCTTCCCTGGCCTATTGCTGACTTCTTGGCAGAAAGCCAAACCTGTCCAGGCGGGACATCAGTCCAGTCCAGATTCAACTAGCTTGATTGGAGAAACCAGCCAAGGCAAAAACAGCAAGCTCCTCGTTAATTTTAATCAACGATTCCAACCAGGGCCGCACAACAAGGTCAGTTTCCTAAACGAATTACTGGAGATAATATAAGAAGTGGACATCTCCAAGAAATATGTTTTAACTCCTGAGCTTGGTAAAAATGATCCGAGAGAAGCTCTGTTTTCTTGTCAATTCATTCTCATAGGTTGAGGAAAACATTCCTTGAAAGCATAAAACCTCTGTCTGGAATAGTGCCCCACCCCACCCTTTTTTCTTAAAGTCAAATTACAAAGTTCAGAACCTTTTGGAAGATGCTACTGATATTGAAATTTCCTCATCTGGGAAAAAGGGAATGGTTAGAAAAAGCTAAATGGACTAGAAAATCATGTTTTTTTTTCTTATAAATTAAGATCATCTGCTTTCTTCTGTAAAACGCTAAACAGGCTCTCTTACTCATCTGCTTTATTGACTATGTATTAAAATTAATTGGGCACATTTTCACGTATTTTTCCTTTTGTGTACTTGTCTATATTATCTTAATTACCCCCTAAAGCAAGCCGTTCTATTTCTATAAAATGATTTTATGATGAGATGACAGAAACAAAGGGGAAAATTGTACATATTTCAGAACTTGCAAAAAATACTATCTAAACATTATAATAGTCAGAAAAAATAATAAAAAACAGAATGAAGACAATATGAATCCAAATATCGTGGTAGGTTAACTGCTTTTCAAACTTTTCTATTAACTAATTATTGACTTGAATAAGTATCAAAATGCAAAAACATTGTTGGTTTCCCTAGCAGGGAGATACTCTAATGAAGAGATGGAAGCACTTGGTTTTAAAGTTTATCTAAGAAACTCTGATGTGGAGTTACTGTACCATATTTTATGTGTGAAAAACAAGAACACTGCCAAAAAACCGCTAAAGCCGCTGACCTAGCAGCTCGAGACCCAAAGAGAAATGCTCTAAAAACTATAGGGGGTGAACAAAACATATGGTATCAGATTACTATTAATCCTGAGAAATAGACCATCAGCAAATTGAGAAAAGAATCTCAGATTGTGGTGTTTTTTCACCAAGCTTTTTTTTTTGTTTCCATTCTCACTCTTCCTTTCTGATTTGATTTTGCTGTTTGCCTCATTGGCAAGCTAGGACCATGGATTTCTAAATGAATAGATTTCCTGTGCTATTCCTGTTTATACTCATATTCCCATCAATTAACTGCCAAATTTCAAACTGGTCTTGATAGATATGGCTATGAACTTACATCTAGAGATGTCAATATAGCCATGGTGTGGTAATAATTTATAGACTATAAATCTAGTGCTATTATACATGCTACGTATTTCAAAACAGATGCACTCTTTTGAAATTTTATGGCCAACTTATTAAATTATTTGCCCAAGATGAATCATAGTGTTTATGCTCAACTGTATGGAGCAATAGAGTATCAGTAATAGAGAAGGCAAAAGCTTTTGGAAATTCAGAATAGTTCTAGCCAAAGTTAGTTGTTGCAAAAGATTATAACTACCATTGGAGCTCTGCTAGATAAATAAGTCAGTAGCATGTAAATGCTTATTTTCAAAATAATTAGCAGTAACAGAAAATGAAAACGTGCCACAGTTTCCTAGCTATCAGGTGAGAAAGTGTATCTTGGATATGTGATACTCCTTGTTCACGCTCTCTATTGAGAAGGATCCACTTGTGGCAGGCGAATGTGTAAATGGATATAACCTATGAGAAAACAACGTGGGTGTATCTTTCAAGATTTCTCAAAAAAATTCTCTGTACTTACCAGTATTTCCAACTTTTGTAGAAAAAGATTTATACTGGTGTACATGAATTGTAGAAGTCTTTGGCTATAAAGAGAGCACAGATCAACTATTCATCAGATAAATTTGTTTTGTCATACATTAAAATATTATTCCTGACAATATACAAAAGACTATTTTTGAATGATATTTGAAATTTATTTTTGGACTGAAATAGGATAAGGGAAAATAACCATCTATGTTATTATTATTATAAAACTTATACATTATTCAATAAATATCTTATCCTGTTTTGTTTAAAAAATAAATTTATACATCGAATGTAATATAAAAAATAGAAAAAATATTTAAAAATAGAAACAACTCTTGGTGTTTATATCTTGGTGGTTTTTTGATGTTTCTTGCTATTCTATATATATTTTAGTTTTTTATTAAGGTCACACTATGCAACATGGCTGGATAGTACAGCAGTTAAGTTACTATCTCCTCCTAGAATGATCCTTGAGCACAAAGCCAAGAGTAAGCTTTGAGAATGGCTGTGTGTGAGGCCTCCCCAAAGGAAAACAACAAAAAGGATGTTACTTACAATGAAAAATCACTTGATCACTTGAAATCCGTTATTCATCATTTGCTCGAGCAGGCACCAGTAACATTTCCATTTGACCCTATCACGTGCCAGTGTAGCCCAATGGCATCTGGTTGCTTCAGGAATATGAAGAGTCTCAAACCGTTCGCTCAGGGTCTTGACAAAGAAGTCTGACCATCTTGTAGGTAGTCAATGAAAAATAATCACTTAACAAAGAAAGAACAAAAAGAGAATTGACAAATAAATGGCATGCATAGAGTCTAAAATGATATCATTTCCCAGAAATATATCTTCTTCTTTAAAAAATTTTTTTGCTATTAAGGAAATGGAATATAGCTCAGTGACTTGGCACTTGCCTTGCATGTATGAGGTCCTGGGTTGGGTCCCCTGCACTACACAGAGTATTTCTCTATTGTCTTTTATCCCCAGTATTTACTGGGATATGGCTGAGGAATTGGAACTTCAGCTACTTTATCCCAAGCTTCTGTATCTTATTATTTGTATATATTAGTTTTTATGTACAACTCTTTTCTATGAAGAAAGTTTCATAACCATTACTTATTAAAACTTTTATATTCCTTGAAAAAGAGCACCATTATCCCCAGTGAACAGAAAAAGGAACAGTCTCAGAAAGACACAATTTACTTTCCTAAGAGGATACACAGAAACCCCTCCTATGAACCAAGTGTTCTCCCTACACAGACATTGAATGTGTAGCTGGTTTAATTAGGATCCTGCTAATTTCTATAAATAATGCCATTCTGTAAATATACCCAAGAAAAGATAAACAGTTATTTCTAGGGGTAAAATTAAATTATTAATACAATACTGTGGCTATGAAGAAAAACTCATGTTCATCCAATCACACTTTCTATTGGCCTACCAGTTTTGAGAGATTTAGAATTAAGCCACAAGAACAAATCTATACCAAATCTTTCTTATAGTCTTAAATTTTGTTAGTCACCTTAGATCTACAGCAAAATTTTTTAAAGTATTTTATTATACCACTGTGAAATATACAATTACAAAGATGTTCATATTTGGATTTTGGTCATACAGTGTTCCAGCACCCATCCCTCCACCAGTGCCCATCTCCCACCACCAATGTCCCCAGTTCCCTCCCTTCTCCCCAGCCCGCCTCCATGGCAGGTTCTTTATTTCTTTCCCTTTCTTTTTATCTCTTTCTATTTTCCTTCCCTTCCAGATTGTGGATTGCAAAACATACATTAAAGGGTTGTCATGTGTATCTTTTGCCTTCTACAGCAAAATTAAGAGGAAGGTGCTATCCCTATTATCCTGATGGCAGGCTCTGTGCCACAAATTACATTGGATGCTTTGCACTTTTGTTACTGACTCAAACATTACATTTAGTAGGGACTTTGGTCTAACCCAGGCAGGTGTTAATGAAAGGCCCACTGGGTATTGAAAGTGAGTATATTCAGCATTTTCTCTGGGCAAGAAGTCAATCCAAATGCAATCATTCATTAAGAGTCCTGCAAGCAATTGCCACCATGCATTGCCAACATTCATCAAGCTGAGGGCCAGGAAATCTGAGTGCAGGGGAGAGCTCAGAGCAACAGCACAAAAAGACAGCCGGTCTCAATGACAACGTTTACGCTGGCTGTTTTCCTCAGAACTACAGTCTCAGAGGGAAATCAGAGAGGCCATTCAGATTTACTGAGTCCATTCCAGGAGGAATCCCTTATGAGGCACCAACGGGGATACTTTTCTATTCTTGATTTGCACAAGAATCATTGCAACCCAGGGTCTAACTGTTGTGGCTCATGAAACCACAGAAGCCACAACTATGAGGTACAGTGAACATTTGACATCATGTGAGTGAGACCCAAGACCTGTAACATCCAAGTTACAGGTTATAGGAAAGACGAAAGAAAATAATCCCTGAAAAATATGCTTAGCGAGTGGTAGTGATCATGAGCCCTTTCAGACCAAGACCAGAATATACCTTCTGATTTGATGTTGGATGCAGTAGTGAACATTCGAACAGGCAGAGGAGGAGTTAAATCATGTATGTCAGTGGCAGTGATCAAGCCCAAAAATTATTCAGAACTCTCCAGAGAATCTGCTACTCCCGTGGGTCTCATTATGAAATAAGAACAGGTTGCGCCTCTCATCAGCCCAGAAAGATATTTGAAGCTCACCTGTCATCATGGAGACATCCAGAATAATTACTGGAAACAAATGAAGGTTTAACAACCCTGAGACGTTTTGACAGTGGAGGAAATGACTGCAAGCAGCGTGGACTTTCAGGACCACTCACTGGCTGTGGTGGTTTTGGCACGTGCATGCAAATTCAGATGGGGAAGATGACAAGAACCTCACCTGCTGGTTTCCGTTTTCTCCGCTACCACAGCAATGATCTAAGGAGAAGGGAAAGATCTCAGTCTAACCACCACGCCGAATGTAATCTAGGCTGCTCCAGTATCTATGTTTCTTCAGGGTGATTTACCAGGCATTAGTATAAGTGACCCTCTCCCTTGCCCTGAAGAGTCACATAACAATGGAAATTCTAGTTGGGCTCATAGACCATTATTTCTCCCACTGTTGGAGAGGAAAGCCCAAGGTTACAGCTCACTGAGTTTCTTCTCTCAGCCGCCCTTGGCATGCCAGCCTGTAATTCTGGTATGTGTGACTCCATGCACAAGGAATCGGGTTGTGCCTCAAGGGTTACTGTACTGCCCTGGAGTAGGGGCACAAAGTTGCCTGGCAACCAGGTTTGTTTGCCTGCTGTCCGTATCTCGAGCTGGCACTGAAGCTCATGACATAGTTTTTCTGTGTGGCGAGTTCTAATTCTGGGTAAGGAGAGCGCCTTGCCAGCAGATCAGGCGAGGCCAAGGAGGACTGGGCTTGTATAACATCTGGGTCTGGAGCTGTAGGGCTAAGGAGTGATGGAAACCTTCCATTATAAACAAGTGCTTTACAAACGATGCTGTTTCCACACTCCTTTGCTCTCTTGCGTGCCACCACCTGCTGAAAAATCTCCAACCACAGGTCTCTGCTTTCACTGCTCTGTCAGTGTCTTAAGTTTCCACATCTGAGTCAGTGTGAGAGTAGCCGAGAGGGTAAAGGAATGCCTCACGTGCCTACGAAGATGGTGTTCACTGGAGACGTATTTCAAATGGGTCTTTCAGACGAAGTTGTAGGAAGTTCTATGTGGGTATCACAGTCTTAGGACACTAGTCATCTGAGCCACAAATACACAAATCCAAATGACTTTTCCTTACTAGGCTACGGGAAGGAGAGCTATTTTCACATGATGGGATTAGCAGTAGTTGTGGTTGGGGAAGGAAAATTAGAACTTTAGACAGCCTAAGAAATGTTTAATCTTATAAGCTGAAATGTTACACTGCTCTCTTCCTGCTTCTCTGAAAGACTAGAAAGGTTTTGTTCCACCCTGAATTTTTCCACTTGGAAGAGACGCTGCAGGAAGCACCTCTGAAGGCCCTTTCACTCCAGCGCCACTCTCCCCGCCTTCTTTTATGCATTTTAACGGCAGAGCCTGGCAAGCTACCCGTGTTGTATTTGATATATGCCAAATACCAATAACAATTATAGACCTCATTCCGGAATGGATTGGGGCTCTTTATGTTACTGGAGCAAGCAGATGCCTTGGGCTCTACTAGCATGAGACAGGACATATGGAGATGTTACTGGGGCCCGCTCGAGCAAATCGATGATGAACGGGAAGACAGTGATACAGTGATACAACTTTTATGAATGCATTTTAGTAGGCAGGAGTAATGTATTTTTTATTTGCTTATGGTTTATAGCTGAAGAATATAACATATGTAAAATGATGAAGAACAACTGGATTCTAGGCATAGAATTTGCCTGTGTCTAAATCAATGTTGTTGAGTCTGCTCAACTGCAGTGCTCAAATATGTGCTTGAACAGTTGATTCAGGGGGCAGTGGAGTATTGCTTTGCAGCGTTCACTGATTCCCATGATGTAAGTGCTCCTGCCATGATGATTTCAAGCTCAATATTACTGGACAGAGAGATGGAAGAACTATGCACAGCAGGACATCTTTTCTTTCTTTTTATTTACAGGATTTCTGAATTAGCTGCTTGCAATTTAGCATGACTAAATGCTAAGAGATACTTGAGGAAAAAGCAATAATAATAGAAAAGAAACACAGGGGAGATGAAACGCATGGTGTATTCTTATGTATGTGAAATACTAATTTGAAGATGTATTTTACTTATTTCTTTGATTATCGTAATTTTTTATTATCTGGGTCACACCTCATGGTGCTCAGGTTTCTCCTGACTCTGTGCTCAGGGATCACTTCTGAATGCTCAGTGTACCATATGTAGTGTTAGGGATCAAATCTAAGTTGATGCTGTGAAAGGCAAGTGTCCTTTTCACTATACGAACTATTTCACTCCTAACTACTGAACACTTTCATCACTTGTATCACTTGTGTCTCTTGTTTTTCCGCTGTTAATTGATTTGCTCAAGCAGGCACCAGTAACATCTCCATACTTCCTGTCATATGCTAGTGTAGCCCAATGGCATATTCTCGCTCCAGAACTCCAAGAGCCTCAAACATTCCTTCAGGTCATGGGAATGAGGTCTATTATTGTTACTGTTTTTTTTTTTTTTTGCATATCAAATACAACACAGGTAGCTTGCCAGGTGTTCCTCTAGAACACTTTCAAAGGACACTTATTTGTGATTATCAATATCTATAAATTATATAATCTCTTACTAATATATAGTGGGAAACTAGTGGAATAATATCTAGAGGAATACTAGCTCAGAAACAATTTAAAGGTATATAAGTGTTAGCTTTGACATTTGTATTCTTTTCAACTTTATAATTATTTTAAATGTAAGAGTGATTTTCAACTCATTAATGACATCAGATAAATTTCAAGAATTTGAATGCTTTCTGTATTCTGTTTCTCTGCGTTAGTAAATGCTAAGGGTTTCATAGTATAGCATATTCAGAAATATAACATGTCTATATGTATATATATAATAAAAGTTATTCATGTACCTTTCAAAAACATGATTTTTCATGTCAAGTCAAAGTTTCTTACTATCAAATAAAACACAGACTGACAAGCCACACAGAATCAATGTAAAGCGCAGTACACCAATACTCAAACCTTGGAACACATCTGAAAACCAGGAGGGATTGTCAAAACACATATCACCAGGGTCCATCCTGAGAATTTCCGATTCAGTAGTGGGCATCTGAAAAGATGCAGGTCTACCAAATTTCCAGCTGACGCAGATGATCTGGGGCTATGTTGGGAGAACATGCTAATGAACATGCTAATGAATACGCTAAAGAACTTTGCTTCCAGTTTTGAAGAATCTCCTTTGCAGTGCAGAAGGTTTTAATTTAATGCAGTCCCATTAATCTTTGCTTCCATTGGATCAGTAGATACCCTATAAGTAGTGGTATTTTAAAACATAGTTTCTAAAAGGAAAAGAGAAAAAAATGCCTACCATAGAGGCAGCCGGGGTGGAGGGAGGGGACCAGACTTTTGTTTTGAAAAGCTAAAATTCATGGGTTTTTTTTTTTTTTTTTTTTCTTTTTTTGGGTCACACCTGGCAATGCTCAGGGGCTACTCCTGTCTCTGCACTCAGGAATTACTCCTGGCGATACTCAGGGGACCTTATGAAATGCCGAGGATGGAAAAACAGGTCGGCTACTTGCAAGGCAAACACCCTACCCGCTGTGCAATCGATCCAGCCACAAAACCCATGTATTTTTTTTTAACACTTTTCATGATAATTTTATTTTTATGGAATAATTGGGGAACATAGACCATAGATTGTAAATTTGTACATGAGGTATAAATTATAACAGATATTTTTGTTAATTATGAAAACCTAAAATATTAAACCAAAGCAGATATCTCAAAGTGTCATTTATCTCATGGGGATTGTTTCATCTACTTAAATTTATTATCAAATATTTCTAATTATAAAATTTTTTCAAATTTGAAAGCCCATGGATTTTTAAATAGTTTCTTGAGCTACTATTTGACTAGATATTATCCCATAATATCACATTAGATATTAATAAGTGGTTCTATTAAAATGTTCAGTAGTGAAGACCAAAGAATTAGTACAGTTGAGAGGACAATTGTGTTGCACAGCATCAACCTGGATTTGACCCCCCAATTTTAATCATCTGTTGGGACACTGATGGAGGAAAGTGGACAGTGGTGAAGGGATGGGTGTTGGAACATTGCACACTTGAAACTCAATTATAAGTAGCTTGTGTACTTTACAGTGATTCAAAATAATATACACTTTTTTTAAGTATGAGAATCTTCGTGTTGCTCATTCTAACAAGACTCCTCTCTCTTGCCCTGACCAGCACTTCCCTGGGTCCTCATGAAATCACTTCCTTGTGTTATTTCGGATTTTTCTTTTCTTTCACTCTGAGCTTATGTTTTATTAAACAAGGATCACACATAACCTATTTCCATGTCAGTCAAATACTAATCTTAGTTCATATCAAAATTCATAAATGTTGCTTTTTTGGAGGGGCTTTATTGGCTTGTGTCAAACTTGAGTGGGGGGTATCAGCAAGTCTCTTCCTACCTTCTGTCAGATCCCTGCCCTGCCCACACCTCACTTACTGTTCATGTTACACACCAGTGTGATGAATTTGCTCCAACGGATTCTATGGTGCAGATTACGGCTCCTTCTTGGCCCGATAATTGCTATAGCTTTGGAGAAACGCACAGAGACATCTACCATTATACAATCAGACAGAACAATTTTAGTGCCTAAAATCATTTGTAATTTGCCTGTTAGCTCCTGTCAGTTTCCCTAATCCCTGAAAATCACCAATATTGTACTATTTCCATAGTTTTGCCTCTTTTCACTATCACACAGTTGGGATTGTATGGAATAAACCTTTTTAGATAGTCTATTTTTTTCCGATTAGTAATACACATTTAAGGTTCTTTCTGTTTGTGCTGGATAGCTAACTTCTACAAACCTTGGACAATATTCCATTATTGGCAAGTATCACAGCTTCTATGTCATCTAGATTACTTCCAAGCTTTAACAACTATGAATACAGTTTCTATGGATATCCAGGTGCAGGTTTTGTGTGGATATACATTTTCAAATTATCTGAGTATATTATAAGGAATACAATTGCTTGATTATATGGAAACAATATGCTTAGTTTTTGTCTTTATTTTGGTGGGGGATTTGGGGAGCATTAAGGGTTTGGATCATAGTCAACTGTGAGTGGGCCTTACTTATGACTTAGGAATCACTCCTGGAGGTGCTCAGAGCAGTGTATACAGTTCTGGGGTACTATATGCAGATCAAGCCAGGGCTGGTTGTGGGTGAGGTTAAAATCTTACTCCTGTATCATCTATCAGGCTTCTCTTAAGAAATTGCCAATTTGGAGCTGGAGCGATAGCACAGCAGGTAGGGTATTTGCCTTGCATGTGGCTGACCCGGGTTTGATCCCCAGCATCCCATATGGTCCCCTGAGCACCACCAGGAGTAATTCCTGAGCAAAGAGCCAGGAGTAACCCCTGAGCATTGCCGGGTGTGACCCAAAAGGCAAAATAAAAGAGAAATTGCCAACCTGATTTCCCAAGTGGCTACACCATTTTGCAACCCTAGTGGTGATTAATAAACACTCCTGTTGCCCTACATGTCTCATTAGTTTTTAGTACTGTCAAATCCTGCACCTCGAGGTGTTTCCTGCCCCTCGAGGTGTTGCAGGTGTGGCTGTGGTCCCCAGCTGCATCGGCAGGTGGCAGACAGGAGACAGGCTTGTCTACATCCAGGGTTCTACCCTGTGGGCCCTGGATGGTTGATGATTTGACATAAAAAGAGACTGGACCCCTGGGATAAACCCAGAGCCACAGCAGAGCCTGGCAAACTACCCTTGTGTATCCGATATGCCAAAAACAGTAACAATAATGGACCTCATTCCCAACGAATGGAGATGTTACTGGTGCCTGCTCAAGCAAATAGATGAACTACGGGAAGCAAGTGGTAAAATGATACCTTCAGATAGTTTGTGTTTAATTTTCAGTTTCCTAAGGATCCATGATGTTAAATATATGTTTATAGGCTTACTTGTCATCATCATCTAAAGCTTATTTATTCTGTTGACTGTTGAAGTGGTTTACCTACTTTGTAGTTATGTTGTTTATTTTCTAATTTTTGCATTTTAAGAGCTCTTTCTATCACTCTGGATAACATTCTTATCAGTTCAGTCTTTCAAAAATGATTTTTCCCAATCTATGGTTTGTCATCCAAGTCTCCGATGTTTGAAAGCAGTCATTGTTACATTTAATGAAGGGTAGCTTATCAAGACTTTCTTCAATAGCTCATGCCTTTTATTTTTGGTGCCAGGGATCAAACCTAGCAGTTTCTACATGGGAAGTGTTTGTTCTACCATAGAGTTACATCCCTGGAAAAGGGTCACATATTTTAGTTAAATATGAAAATGATTCACCATGACACGGGTCATATAGACTGTCTCTTATACTATCTTCTAGGACTTTTAAAGTTTCGTACTTAGGGATATATTCAACATTGAGCCAAAACTTTAGAAGGTTGTAGCATTAAGATTGTAGTGTTTAGGATTTTTTTATTTTTGTCAATTTTTTTTGTGGGGTTGAAGGCTACACCCAGTGGTATGTAGGGGTTACTCCTAGTTTTGATTCTATGACGACAGGGTTATCCTAAACAAAAACGAGACGAAAATATTATCAGAAGACCGTGAACTAGTCTCTAATAAACATGTATGCAAATAAAACTTAGCAAAATATAAACAATTGAAACCTAACAACATGTACAAAATTATATACCAGGATAAACTAAAATTTATACCTAGATTTGCAAAGTTAGTTTATCATTAACAATCAACTCATGTAACATATCACATTAATAGGTAAAGAAGAGAAATGACATGATCTTATCAATAGGTTCAGAAATGGCACCTAAAAGAATCCTTTAAATGTCTATAACAAAAACACTGAAAAAGTGGGAATAGAGAGGAACTTTCTCAATGTGCTGAAGAATCTACCAAAATCTTAGGAAAAGAAAAGCAGAAAAACTTGCTTTCCCACGAAGATCAGGAACAAACAAGTATGTTTCTTTTACTGCCATTTTTCAACATGGCATTAGAAATCTTAGCTATTAAGACTGAAAAGGAAAACATAAAGCTGTATATTTAAGCATTTATTTTAATATGTTCTCTTACCATTCTCTCTAAATAAATATTTTAAAAATCTTTGCGTGGGTCACTGTGACTCCTGAATTTTCGCATATATCCTGGTTTTAATAGGGCCCTGGTCTAGTAAGGTATTGCATCTTTGTCTACTAAAGTATTACACATTCCCATTTTCTTCATTTTATGTACAGACAAGACTCAGTTATGTCTACAAAATGCATCTCTCCTCCCTGTGTTTATTGGGAAATAGTAATTCGGCATCTCAATCTTTATTACATGTTCATCATTTATAAACCTTTTTATGAAACATAGCTAGGAGGTCTCAAAATACATCCTATGTCTTAGAATTTTTTCCAAATTAATTTAGAATGGCAATTATATTTAACTTGATATGACCTTTCTTATCATAGTGAGAAACCCCCACATCAGGAGGGCAGTCATTTTTCAATTCTCAGACTCCACAGCTCATCAGAGTTCTACCCAAGAGAAAAGCCGATCTCTCCCCATTGGTTCATCAGTAAATGCATAAGATGAGAGCCTCCTACTGAGAGTATACCACCTACACGGCAGAGCCTGGCAAGCTACCCATGTTGTATTTGATGTGTGAAACACCAGTAACAATTGTAGACTTCATTCCCATGACCTGAAGGAATGGTTTGAGGCTCTCCATGTTCCTGGAGTAGCATGTGACGTTTGGAGATGTTCCTGGTGCCCCTCAAGCAAATCAATGAACAGCAGAAAGACAAGTGAAGTGATGACCTTTCTAGCATTCTGAAAATCCTGCAAAGTCATAAGAAATGTCACAATCAAAATATTCTGTGATCCCTCAATTGCTTCTCTCTCTCTCTCTCTCTCTCTCTCTCTATATATATATATATATATATATATACACACACACTCACATATATATATGAATTTCATAACAATGTTACTATATATCACTAATTATAATTTCTGAATTTATGGCTTTTCATAGTTAAAATATTTCACTATATGAGATTCTTAAAATCTTTTCTAGAATTAGTTCTTCATATTTTTATATGCTTGTTTCTTACCAGTAGTCTTATGTAAATGTCTCTATGGTGAATTTGGTTGCTTTAAACTTCTTTTCTAGCACATTTCTTAGGACTCATGGGAACAATATCCCCTTCATTTTTGCATGCTGATAAAGCTAGTGCTCTTTAGAGTCATTTCACTAGGGTGGAAACACAAGCTTCACATTTACTCCCAAGCTGATTTTTTGCCATAAAGAAAAGTCAAAGGTGTGAGGATGATAAACTTTTTTGCTTCTTGTAATTCATGTGCTCTTTTAAAATTTCCTTTTATTTTCCTTCCTAGTCTAATAGTTTTACTAGAATATTTTGATATTGGCTATTCTGAAAATAGATATTGTGATTTTCAATATACAGTTGGAAATTTTTTATTATTATTTAGGGAAGTTTTCATAAACTTTTATTATTGTCATATTGATTTCCCCTGTTAGAATCATCATCTATATATTGGATCTTCTTTGTTCATTTATAAACGCATCACTAGAATTCTTTTATTTCCCACTTCTGTTTGATTAACATTTTTCTCCTTTTCTATAATTTTAAAGACAATGTTTAGGTTGTGTTTATTCACTCCTGTTTTCTGACTAGGTTAATCTTCATTCCTAAAATGATATATTTCATTCAAATCCTTAAAAATATATTGTTTTAAATTTAGTTATACTATTTAAATATTTATGTGGTCATTTAATATCTTTTTAACTTGTTTTGAATATAAATATTTTTCTGTCTTTTGAATAAGTCTTGCTGGCATATTTTCATTGTCTATAGAGATTTTTCTGGCTCTTTGGTTTTTCTTTTTCCTACAGCTATTTATATGGAATTAAATTTCATGTTACACATTTTAATAGGTTTTAATTCCACTGAAGTTTTAGAAGAGCTTGGTTCATATGACTGTCTGCTTTTACAAGATTTCCTTTTCTTGCTTGCTTTTGTTTGGTGTTACAATATGGCGCTTTACCTAAGACTTCGAGCTTCACTCACTTTGCCAATATTTTATATCTTGCTTTATTCTGTCCTTCTTAATACAATTCTATTTATTCTTCCATTTTTTAAAACCATCAGTTAATCCTTACAGTGAAAATTGACCTACCACAGGGTCCTGCAGGTTCAGTTTCAGAAGTCCACAGGGACAAGACTGCCCTCAAACTTTTAATGCTGTCTAGTGGCTTTTATATACTACCACACAGTACAAAGCCCTTTCTAGATTGAACTGTTGTTCAGAAATGGATTGGCTCGTGCTTAAGGTGAGTATTATGTTCTCCTCTTAAT